>KV424082.1:0-64953 GCA_001632435.1 Calocera cornea HHB12733
GAGTAGTCCAAAGATATCTTGGCTCAAAATAGTACATTATGAAGGGCAAGAGTAGATTGAAATCTTGGCAAAGAGCTTTCAACAATGAGGGAGACAGGAGATGGGAGATGGAGATGGGAGACAAGAGATGGGAGATGGGAGATGGGAGACAGGCTGGATATGGAAGACAAGCAGAATACAGTCAGAGTATGGTAGTTGGCAGGGTATGTACCACACTGGCCAGACATATAGGGGGAAAGCCCAATGATGGAGGTATATATGCCTCAATGGCACATGGATCAAAGCCCCCATGCTGTGAGGGCACACAGTCTAGCAAGGCTGCCAACTAAACCTGACAGAGTCAAAGAGACCAAAGATGAGGGATTTGGAGGAGGTTGTGGCTGACAGTATCCAATAACTAACCAATTGTACCCTTTGTAAGTCCAACTAGGAGATATGTGGGACATTGAAGGTAGTTCGGATGAAGCAAGCAGAGTTCGGAGAGAGTTCGGGAGTTTGGAGCGGGAGGATGAATGTGATGACCAGGCTTTCTCACAAGACTATGGAGATTCCTCAGAGATCAGATCTAAGGAGAAGCTACTAAAGCTACCAAAGGTTATATACAAAAAGAGTGAACATACCCTCAGCTTCTCCCGAACACTCCGAAGTGAGACCCGACACTGCCTGAAGCACTGCTGACCACAGCATTACTCATCCGAACACAGCCAAGTACTGTCCCGCACAGCCGAAGGGTCACAGCCTTGCTTACCCTTACCTAATCCTGTGCCGAGGTATCCGAAGTTGGTATTTGGTAGACCGAAGATGTTGTCTGAGAGCCGAATATGTTGAAAGTAGTTGAATGCCTGTGAACCTGCCGATAATAGCCGAAGTTGGGGTGAAGTTGGTGCCCCCTGACACATGCACAATTTTCCTTTTACATTGAGGACTCTTCCCATTTTAAGTGTCCCATGTATGCAAGACAGACAAGCCATGCGAGATACAAAGGCTACACAAGACAGGCAGGCTATGCAAGATGGGCAGGACTTGCAAGTCAGGCAGAACAGGCAGAACAGGCGGAACAGGCAGAGCAGGGAGGATGGGCAGAATAGGCAGAACAGGAATGACCCACAAGATGAGCAGGACCGGAAAAATGGGCAGGACAGGCAGACCCTGTAAGATGGGCAGGACCCACAGGACAGGCAGGCTATGCAAGGCAAGTGGGGACAGTATCTGAACTTCTAGGACCTAAAATGATGAGCGAAGCGAGACGGGGGACCCTAGTCGTCTAGGTAAGAGGGTCGTCGGCCTTCCCTTCGGGGTTGGTTTAAGGCCCCGTCGGGTAGGGCACCGAGGGAACCTGCCGAAAGGCACACACTCACTCAGCCCGGCCGACACCACTCTCTTTTGGCCCACCACGGCACAACGCAGTTCGACGCAGCTGCATCTGCAGCTGCCTGCAGTTCAACGCAGCACTTCCTCCCAGCCCCTAGGGCCGCACTGCTGCATCACTGTCTCTCACGCTCTCGTACTCTCTATCTGCTCTGCCCTTCTCGGATCCGCCCTGCCTGCTTGGCTGTTGCCCTGTCGGCTGCCCTGATAGCTACAGGCCTCGCGTCTGTTCCCCCGACCACACATCGTCCCAGCCGACCTCCCCACCGATCATCCAGTATCCCCAAACGAGCACCATGTCCCTCCCCTCGCCCCCTCTCCCCACGCTCATCCCCTCCCTCCTCCTGACCTCGCAGCACGCCCTCTCGCGCGGGCAACAGCTCTGCACGCACGCGCACGGCCTCACACTCCGCTCGGCCGACCTCGTGCTCGCTGCGCTCGAAGGGGAGGCGAGGGAGCGCTGGGGGCGGGGGGCGCTCGAGGGGGGCTTGGAGGGTGCTGGGGGGGTGGTGAAGGCGTTGGGGGCGAGGAGGGGGAAGGTGCTTGAGGAGATTCGGGTGCGTTCTCTGCTCTGCAATCAGTCACTTCCGGTGCCTGGATGGGTTGAGAGGCGCTGCCGGTGGGCCGTGCTGACTCGTGCGGTAGAAATGGGACATATTGAGGGACGAAGCAACTGAAGCGCTCGACTCGCAGCTGGATAGGATGGCGCATATGCTGGTGCCGCCTAGCATGTATGCGCTGCGCCGGGACGGGGAGGCGGAGGGGGTGGACCCGTTCGACGAGGGGGAAGCGGAGGAGGACGCTGTGGATGGCTCGGGCTTGGAGACGAGCGCTGGGTCCCGGGACGCTGGGTCATCTGTGGGAGGGAGGACGAAGGGGGGCCGGAATGGGAAGGGGGGTGAGGGGGATCGGAGCAGGTGGAAGAACCTCCGGGACTTCGTAGATGAACGGGAGGTGGACGAGCTCGTTGAGCGGATGGAGCAGGACAGGACTGTGCTGGACGTGCGTCTGTTCTACTATCGTATGCCACTGCGAGCTGACAGTTAGCTAGGAGGCGCTCCGGAGCCCGGATGTGCCCACTCCCCACGCGCTCACATCTGCCCTCGCCCACCTGCGCAGCTCCCTCCCCGCGCCGCGCCCTCCCCTCACCCCCACGCTGCACGCCCTCCTCTCGCAGCAAGAAGACCTGACCAGCACTCTGTCGATCGCGCTCGAGTCTCTGACGACGCACTACGAGCAGATGCAGCACGCGGACTCGGATGTGCGCGCTGGTATAATGCTGGAGAAAGAGGACGTGGAGGTGCTCGTGAGGGATACGCAGGAGGTGGGGCCGATATTGGAGGAGCTGGAGGCGGCTACGGGGCAGGTTGCGCTGGTCGGGGAGAGGCTGAGGGAGGCGGCGGGGCAGCGCGGGGACGGGGCGGTTGAGGGCGCGTGGGAAGGGTTGGAGAGGATCAGGATGGGCATGCAGGATCTGGCGGAACATATCGCTGTCATCGAGGTACTACCTTCTGTTCCACGCGTGATCGCCTGACATTGTCCTGACAATGGTGGTAGGAAACTACAGCGGCGATCCTGCCCGTGCTCAACGCCCACCTCGCGGGGGTGAACTCCCTCCAGGCGCATTTTCAGGAGGTAGAGCGCGCGTACCACGCGCTCGTGCTCGAGATGGCAAGGCGCGCTGCTTCGCGCGAGCATGCGCACGGGATGATACGCGAGCTCGAGGCGCAGTTGGATGCTTGGCGGGCTGGTGCGTTCCTCCCTACCTCCCTCTCCCCCCGCTTCCTATCTTTCTACCTGCCTGCCTGCCTACTCTCCTTGTTTCCTCCTCTCTAGCTCAGTGAGAAGTAGCTGACTACTGGCAGAGGAAAGCAGAGATCGTGAAGTCTTCATGGAAGAAGCGGGCGAGTGGCTGCCAGAGGGCCTGTGCCCCGGGATGGCCGACCCGCCTGAGCGATGGGATGTGCGGCCGGCGGGGCTGGAGAGCGGGGTGGACCTGCCGGAGGATCTGGTGCTGGCGGTGAGCGTGTTTGTACCTTATGGACTGCTGAAGGAAGCTCATCCGCAAGTCGACGGCGTAGGCGAGGAAGGCGCTCTCATAACCTTGGCTCGGGCCATAACAGGGGCATACACTATCCGAGCCGTGGATGCTCGCGTGCCTGTTCGGACTTCATTTTCATTTGGACTGAAGGGCGAGACCGTCACGTATGTATGTATTCTATGTACCCGATAGTTAGTAGCCACAGTACTGTACTAGCATAGTATAATTGCCCCGTAATAAGCTTTCGCCTGGCAAATACGATTACGAGCGGGATTAACTAACCCATTTAGACTCCGGAAAGCAAAGAGCCTTCTCCTCCGCACGCGTGTGGAACGGGAGCAGAGCGGAAGCAGCCTGTTCGGGGTCTGAACTGAGGGGAGAAGGGAGAAGATGGGAAGATGGGCAGGGGGGAGCGGGAGCGGATGCATCCGAACCCGCTGTCTCGCTCGCTCGCTTTCAACGTCCGTCCGTCCGGGCACGCACGCACGCATCCACGCATCCACTCCGCCCAGGCACCGTCCACCGACCGACAGAGCGACGCAACAGCCCTCCGGTGCATCGTTATCCTCGGCTGCCGACAGCGTGTGACCTCGATAATAACTGCCGGGCTACCCATCCTCTGCTTGCTTGCGACTTGCTTGCGACTTGCTTGCTGTCTTTGTGCGGTGGGATCAACGCACGCGTCGCCCCTATCGCCCGGATCGAATCGAATCGAATTCGCGTACAGTAGTCCCTGTCCTCCAGAACGGTGTCTCAACACCACCGGCCAGACCGACGTTGCCTACCACTCTGGGACACCGACTCGACGGGTGACTCCCCGACCCTCTCGCCACTTTCGCCGCCTCCACGTCTTCTAACCCCGACTGTCGCCCATCCGGCGATTGCGCTATCGAACCATCCAGGCCCAACTAACCCCACCTCTCTCCCCATCCTCCCTCCCCGCTGAGTTCTCTGCCCCTTTGCACACCATGTCCTACCCCTACCTCCCCGCCGGCTACCCGCTCATGCCCCAGCCCGCGTTCCACACCGTCGTACACCCGCAGCACCGCGCCCACCCGCAGGCGCAGCAGCTGCAGCAGCATCAGGCCCAGGTGCTGTACCACCAGCAACAGCAACAGCTCCAGGCGCAGGCACAGCAACAGCAGGAGGAGAGGGAGCGGGAGAGGGAGAGAGAAGCGGAAGATGAGGAGGGTGAGGAGGGAGAGGGAGAGGGAGAAGGAGAGGGCGGAGGTGGTGAGGAGGAACAAGGGGAAACGGAAGGGGACAGGACGGCGGAGGGCATCAACCCTGATGCGTTGCAGGCTGATGCAACGGTGACCGCCCCGATCGACCCGTCCCTCCACACCTCCCCGACGCAGCCCGCTGCCTCCACCTCCGACCCCACGAACGGGAGCACCGACCCCGCCGCCGTCGTCCCCGCTGGAGCACCAGGGGAGGCGAACGGCGAAGCGACCTCGTCCCCGGACGACAGCAAGAAGCGCAAGCCAGCCAAAGCGCGCGCACCGCGCCCCAAACGGCGCAAGCTCTCCCCCACGCCGGGCAGCCTGCTGACGTCGTCCACCTCCCTGCCGTCCCTCGCCCCAGGGCAGATGCCCCAGATGCCCCAAATGGGCCAGATGCTCCCCCCGCACGCGCATGCCCACCCCGCCCATGCACATCCCGCGCACCCGTACGCCTTCGCCCCCTTCTGGATCGACCCCTCCCAGTACCCCGCCCCGCCCCCGCCGCACGCCGTGCAGCAGCAGCAGCCCCCGCCGATGCAGCCCGGGCAGCACCCCCCGCCGCATCCGGCCGCAAAGGAGGCGGTCACAGGCGGGAAGGACGTGCCCCGCGCTGTGGAGGAGTTTAGGAAGAAGGCGATCAGGGCGTGCACGACTTTCT
Organism: Calocera cornea HHB12733; assembly: GCA_001632435.1. Classification (NCBI taxonomy): domain Eukaryota; kingdom Fungi; phylum Basidiomycota; class Dacrymycetes; order Dacrymycetales; family Dacrymycetaceae; genus Calocera; species Calocera cornea. Next base: position 5,291 of record KV424082.1, read on the forward strand.
ATGACGCGGCGAACGATCTTATTGTAAGTCGTTGTTTCCTTCCTTCTCAGGCCTATGCTGGTGCATACACCATACAGCATATAGCTAGCTGGAGTACTGTTCTGATACTGATCTGATTGACGCAGGCACACACCGCCCCACACGTCCTCCTGCACGCCTTCCCCAGCAGCGGCCCAACCGCCCTCCAAGTCCTCAACGACATGCGCCAAGTCTGCGACTCCTTCCTCTCCCTCGCCTCGGGCGCCGCGCCCCCTCCGTCCTCCACGCCCGTTAGCGCCCCGCCCGTGACTGCCTCGTACCCGGGGCAGCAGCCCGTGGGAGGGCAGCCCGCGCTGCCCGTGCCGAGCGCGAGCAGGACTAGGCCCAGGGCGGAGTACAGGGGCTACGCGGCTGCGCAGGCTGAGGCGGCGGGCAAGTCGGGCGGGGCGGGTGCGCCTCCTACAGGGGCTGCTGCGGCAGGGCCTGCGTCGGTCTCGGCGGCGGTGGGGAACACCTACACGGTCTCCCCTACGCAGGGGGCGCGCAGGCCGTCCAGTACGCCTAAGCAGACTCCGACGCTCACATCTGCCTCGACGGCAGCGACGAGCAGCAGCTCCCTCCCCGCTGTCCTCCCCACTGCCACCGCCATCACTGCCGCCACCGCCACAGCGGCAGCAGGGGCGCCCTCCCAATCTCCCAAGCAGCACACCCTCGGCGCCTGGTCTCCCACCGAAGTGACCAAGCTCAAAACGCTCATCGAGCAGGCGCGCGCTGAGCTCATCCCCGCGGGCACGACCCCCGCACCGGGCACGCCAGAGCTGAACGACAAGAGCTGGGACTGGGTCGTCCTCTCTTTCGGGCCGGGGAGAAGCCGGCACCAGGTGCTAAGCAAGGCGAAGAACTTGGGCTTGCGCACTGCTGGGACGCCCAAGGTGGGCGGTGGTGGCGGGGGGAAGAAGGCCCAGCAGCAGAAGGAGCGAGAGCAGGCCCAGGCCGCCGTGGATGCGGTCGTGGCCGCCGCGCAGGCGGCGGGGATGGACTTGGACCATGTGGCTGCGGCCGAGGTGGAAGATGTGCTCGCTGCGCCGGATGTGCTCGCTGCGCCCCAGCCACTCGCGCATCAGGCGCAGGCCCAGCTCGATGTGCTCCAGCCACAGGCGCTGCAGCAGCTTGCTACCCGACCCCAACAGCAGCAGAGCCATTATACGGCCGCGGCGGTGTACGAGTATCGCCCGAGCTCGCAGCAGGACTACCGCGCGCAGGCACAGGCGCAGACGCAGCAGCCGCAGGCTCAGGACTACCGCCCGGCTTCGCAACAGGAGTATCGCCCCACTTCGCAGCAGGACTACCGTACGGCGTCGCACTCGACCTCGCAGAGCGCGAGCGCGGGGCAGGGCACATCCGACTACCGCCCTGGGACGCAGGCGAGCTCGGACTATTCGGCTTACTCGGCTGCGCAAGCTGCTGGGCTGCACTCTAGCCCCCTTTCGGGCAGCCTGCACGCCTCCCCGCTCTCGGCACACGCCGCTCAGCCCCAGGGCGTCTCTACCCAAAGGAGCCTGACGATGCCCCAGACGAACGGCAAGTCGCGCGACCTCAGGGACCTGCGCAACGACCTGCGTGACTTTGGCCGGGAAATCCAGCAGTTGCCCACGCCCGCGCCGACCCAGGCGCAGTCGCATAGCCAGAGCCACACGCCTGTGCAGGTGGCGCAGCCGGTCGGGCACCGGCACCAGCCGCAGGCGCAGAGGGAGCATCAGCACACGCAGCAGCCCCACCAGTATGCGCACCACACGCAGGCGCAGACCCAGCAGCACCAGCAGCAGCACCAGCAGCAGCACCAGCAGCAGCACCAGCAGCACACTACCACGGCGCATGCCCAGCAGCACACGCAGCAGTATGCCCAGCAGCATACCCAGCAGACGCAGCAGCAGCAACAGTATCAGCAGTACCAGTATCCGTCCGTGGCGACATCGATGACGTCCAACTCGTCTGTGAATATGCAAGTGCCCCGGTACTCCTCCTATTACAACAACAACGGATATCAATATCCCGAATCTCAGCAGCGATGATCCGTCCTCCTCAACCTACGTTCTCATGTAATCCTTGCGCGTTTCTCTTGCGGTACCTTGTAATCGATGTGGCATGCACCCCTTCTCGTATATCCGATGTGCTCATGCTACGAATAATTGCGTCGCCATACATGACGCAGACCTTCTGGCTTAAAATTAGTATAGCATGCAAGGTACTAACTATGTATAATACAAAATGCTATTGCGTGGACATCCCACGCTCTATCATGATCTGTCTCGAGAATGCCTCCCGGCATTGATAGTGTGTCACCTCGCCTCTGCGAACATTGTCAATGCGCGTCAAGACTGGTAGATGGAACACGCTGACCTTGGTGAATGAATCGCGATGACGCTGCTGCCAAGCCGCTTCTTGCATTGCGGACATCTGCCAGAGAGTCAGCAAAGCCCTGTGGTATGTGGCGGGTTACCCACATTCGCAGGTCGCCCACAACGACTTTCCGCTCCTGCAGCTTGACCAGGTCAAAGGCGACCGCGTCGCCTCGTGACTTGCGCACTTCCCGCTCCAGCCGCGCCCATTTCCGCTCGTCCTTGAGAGCACGACTCAGGAACCGACTTACATCCTGCACCGACATGAGCGGTGGCAGGAGTTCCAGAGTTGCTAATGGTTCCAGTTGCACCGAATGATGCGCAATGAGCGCTAGTGCCGGAGCGATCAACGGCTTGAACCCCGGTTCCGGCGCAAGATAAAGCTTGAGAAGGACCAGGAACAGCTCCGGATGTATACCCTGCATTCGCTTGCAGTATTGCTCAGCCTTGTGGTAGTCTTGCAGTCGGTTCACGTAGATCTGCAGTGCTCCCTCGTGCCTTCCAAGCTTGCCAAGCAGCAGCGCACGAGCCTCATACAGATCTGAAAACCGTTCAGCAGACGCAGAATGTCATTCACGACGGTCACATACCATCTCTGGGCAGACGTGCCAGCAGGCGATCTACGTGATATTTGTCTGACATCTGGATAAAGCCGAGGAGCTTCCGATATACATCTAAGACACCTTCAGCTACAGATTCAACGTAAAGGAATGCACGCTTCGTACCGGCGTCGGTCTGAGCCTTCTCAAGGTACAAGTCAGCCAGCAATTCGTGCAACCTCCAGCTGTCCTCTCCTCGTGCTATCATTTGCTCGAGGTACCGGACACAAGTGTCATGGGTCGGGTCGAGTCTTTGCAGGTACTGCGTAATCTCGTCTCTTGGGAGTGTGTCGACTTCACTCAGGTCGGCAGTGAAGATCTGGCAAGCGTCAGATCGTGTGAAGGAGTGACAGCGTCGTTTTGCCGCGCACCTCCAACCCCTTGATCGGAGCTGCTTTAAACACCCACTCCGCTGAGCGGAATATCACGTCTAGGTACTGCACACCAAGTCGCTGTAGATAACGTATGGTAGGCCCATACTTTTCTTCCTCGTCTTCGTCTTCGTCTTCGGACAACCTGTTACATAAGCGTTAGAGAGGCCCCACACGAATAGCAAGCCAAGGACGTACTCGTGCAACAAGTTCAGAGCGCTCTCATGCAGCTTCTTCCCGCGATAGAGAGCAATAAGCTCGTCATATTTCTGTTCCACAGTTCAACAGACATACTTGTCAAGGACACATTCACAGCTCACCTTCCGGGCCTTCAGCTCCGTCTCCACCTCGCTGACCTCGCACCAATTCGGGTCCAACCGGCACAACGACCCCACGAGACCCGGTCGAATAGCCAAGTATGCCTTGAGCAGCGCTCCATCGACGATCTGCGCTACGCGCAGTAGCTGCTTCGGTTCCAGCTGCTCGATGGGGATGGAAGGTATAGCCTGGAGGTCTTCGATCGGGTCGCTGAATAGTGATGTCCACGGTAATTGGTGCATGGCATCGGCATGTTTGGCAAATGCGCCAATTACCTTCTGTCGTCGATCTGGGAGATACCGCAGGAGTGCCTCCAGAGATCTCCGGTGTTCATCTGTGGCCCTCTATCAGAAAGGACTCAATGAGTGATCAGAGATAACTTACCTGGTCCCTTTGTCGGTGTGGGACGAGGTGAGGGTGTGGGCTTCGGTGGAGGTACCTCTGTCTTGCTGCTTCCCCCACCTCCAAGGTATCCCTCGAATCCACCCATAAGCCTCCCCGCGATGGACCTCTTTGTCACATCCTTCTTCTCCGTCCTTACGCTGGAAATCGACTCTGCATCCCCGTCCTTCTCGTTCTTCGGAGGCTCTTCTTCTTCGGGCACCAGAGATCCCTTCCCTCCAAACAGTCTGATCCAATCTTTCTTGGGCACTGTTAATCTTCCGGCGATCTCGTCGGGATACAGGGCGAGGACGAGCGCGGGTGTGGTCTCGAGTTCCAAGAAGAGGTTGGTCGCCTGATTGAACTTGGTCTCCGAGAACAGCTGTACGGCGCGCAATGTTTGAGCTAGCCGTTGCGCAGAGGCCTTCAGATTACTCAGTATTGGGTAGCTACACGCATACACGAAGGCTTACCTGCTCAGGTCCGACCGGCACGTCATTCAGGAGTGCCAACGCCTTCTCGTAGGCGAATGCTTCTATGAGCTCGTCGAATTTCTCGTTCCAAGACTCCACAGCGGCCATCTAGCAATAAGTAGTCGATCCAGATATGATTGGTATATTGGGTGCGCTTTGCGCGGGGCACGTCGACGGAGGTCTAGTGCATTGGACTTGCCTCACCCGCAGCGTGAGGGGGAGGTGACGACGGAGATGAGGGACGCGCCGTGCCGAGAGACGGCCGAGTGGCTGTGCTCCACCAGGAGGGGCTGTGCATTTCCGCACAGCCCCTTGTGACAGCTTAGGGCCGGCCTGTCGGTGATGTCTTGATCGCTTGGCATCGAGCAAAAAGGACTTCAAGAAGCGAAGGGAAGGTATCTTAGCGAATGTTCTGACATAATAGTTTGATTGCGGTACTCGGTGAATTGCTGCTCCGACGGTGTGAAACCCACTCGGTTACGAACATCGGACGACCGGCGGTTCCGGCGGGCACGGCCAATTTCAGATGTGCGCAAAGGATCGGCATGGTGCCACCCATCCCTCCATCAAGTGGCATGGCACAAGACCAATGGCCAGCGAGTGTGATATCTGGCAGGGGTTACTTTCGTGCTAATTTTCGCTCTTCCTGCTCGCTCCCAGTCGGGGCTGCGCTCCGGTCCCTGAACCGCCCCAGTGGGGTCATTGGGCCTGCTCTGCCATTCAAAAGACTATTTCGGACCGAGCGCCTGTGACAGGTCCTTCACGTTCGGCACGCGACAGACTCGCCAGGGGCAGCATTGATTGATGAGCATGTGGTCGCACGATAACCCTGAGCCCTTGCAGAAGTTTGTGGACGAGCATGACCGGCGCTATCTCCGGGCGCTCCATTCCTGCCATTTCGAACCAGGCACCAATGCGGTTTTCCAGATAGACCTAGTTTCCTTCTACGAAAAGATACAGCAGGGATATACTCTCCAACTCGAATTAGCTCTCTATTACTGGCACCTGGATTATCGTAATAACACCAGTTTGTCGAGTAAAGACACGGGTTTGGGACCGAAGATAAAAACGTGTGAATATTCATGAATTGACGGTAGAGGGAGTCGCGAAGTGCATAGTGAGCGTTGACCGAGGGCGTCAGGCAAATCGCCTCTGCAAAAACTCCAATTAAACAACTTAATAACCAGTCCTGCACACTAGTCAGTACACAGGAAACAGATGGCCTCAGCAGACTTACTCCGCAGGCAGAGTCGTCGTGGTCGCGTGGCCCTTGCCATTACCCTCCTCCAGCTCGTGAAGCGGCATCATCTCGCGCCTGGGGCTCCCGCGCAGGCTGGGCTGGACGGCATCGCCGAAGGCGTAGGCGTCCTCGCCGTGGATCGCGTCGTCACCAATCAAGAGCTCCGCATCGCTCATGCGAAGATTTATGCGGCAGACGTGCTTGATGAAGAGGCAGATGATCGAGGTCATGACGAGGTTCAGGCCGATGATGAACAGCGCGCCGACGAGCTGCAGCCAAACCTGCTTCCAGTTGCCCTCGATGGCACCACCGGGGTTGGTAATCGCAAACGCTGCGCAACCTTCCGCAGTCGCAAACAGACCGGTCGCCATGCCACCGACAACGCCGGCGCATAAATGGGTGTGGTAGACGCCGAGCGTGTCATCAACGTAGGTCCAGGGGAAGAACTTCTTTCCCGCGTAGTTCATGGATATCCAGGGGATCGAGCCGGAGAGCGCGCCGATGATGATTGCGCCCCAACCAGCAACGACACCGGCCGCGGGTGTGATCGCGACCAGACCGGTGATCATACCCTGCACTGCGCCGATCACAGCGGGCTTCTTGAAGAAGATGAGGTCGAGGCTGGTCCAGACGAGCAGGCTCATGGCGGTCGCGATGTTGGTGTTGAGGACGGCGGCACCAGCGTCGGCACTGGCGGCATAAGGATCACCACCATTGAAACCGTTCCAACCGGTCCAGAGGATACCGGCACCCACAAGCGCGAGAAGCACGTTATTGGGGCGGAAGTCCTCGCGGTCCTGAGGAAGACGGGGGCCGACCCAGTACGCAGCGACAAAACCGGCGGTGCCCGAAGACACGTGGATGACGTAGCCTCCGGAGTAATCGATGACCCCACGCTGCGCGAGGAATCCACCGCCCCAAAGGGAGAAGGCACCAACGGTGTAGGAAAAGGTAAGCCAGAGGGGCACAAAGAGCATCCACGCCTTGAAGTTCATGCGACCAAGGAGGGCACCGGCTAAGAGAATGAGGGTAATCGCGGCGAAGACAAACTGGAAATACACCATGGTGGACATGGGATAGTTGGCAGTGAGACCAGATGTCGGGAACAGAGCCTGAATGAGCTCGTTGTCGATCGTCTGAATGGGACCGGGTGTGCCGACGAAGGGCGCCGATCCCCACTGCTCTCCAAAGCCCATCTTGTATGCCCAGAGAACCCAGCAGATAAGTACCGCAGCGAATGCATAGAAAGCCATGAACGCGCTTTGCGATCCCAGTGTTAGTGATACAAAACTACGATCTGCAGCGACAAGCCGTACCTGTTCACTGTCAAAAGTGAGTCAGTCATGGGCTCTCCAGAGGCGGAATCGTCATCACTCACCAGCCCACTTGCGCTTCACAAGCCCAGCGTACATCACAACGAGTCCAGGGATGGACTGCAGGCCGACGAGTGTCGCAGCCGTCAACTGCCAGGCATTGTCGCCCGTGTCGAGCCAGTCAGGCGTGGTATAGTTATATGCGGACATGGTGGAAGGTAGGTGAAGGGGAGAGGGCGAAAGGACTGAGACACCTAGGCCGTGTAGAGGACTATGTGCTCAGCTGGACGACTGCCGGCCTCGACGTGGTCGGTGCTGTAAGAGAAAGACGAGGGAGACGATGAGCACAAGGCGTTAGGGATTGGGAAGGGACGATTTGAACGCGTACCTGAAGACGGGAATGCGTACAGCGTGGTCAGCAGAAGACGAACGTGCCATGGGGGGCCTTCTGGTATTTATAGGAGAAGAATAGAGTGATGTCCCGCTGATGGGATCTGTTCCACACGACATGAACGCAGTTGGCGGAGGAGCAGGCACTGCGTTGGAAGAACACGATGTTGGCCGGCGAATGGGCGACCGAAGATAAGGCGATGCCCAAAATAGAACACTTCTTTGGTCCCGTCTCCAGTCAGCCCGCCAGATAAGACCCCAACCCTGCCATTCTCGTCTGTCCCCGCCAATAATGAATGCAGCCCTCTCGCTCCCCGGCCGTGATTCATCTGGCCAAGACAATGTCAACGGTGCCACCGAGCATACCTGGGGTGGTCAGGCGCTCATTCTGACTTTCAAAAATAGCCTCTCTCACACACTCCTCGAACTCCGGCTGTCGACAAGACGGTCTTGGCGGAAACTCTCTTGTTCTGATGCACGAAAGTAGCCATTCTTCTGGGTTCGGATACCAGAGCCGGGGCATCTTCTGTCCTGCGCATGGCGTCCGGAGTCTAGTCTTCATATCCTGACGATGCCGAGATGTCATCATCAATCGCGAACAAGGGGCAGTCCTGTTCTGAATGGCTTGCGTTCCGCCGGCTTTCGAACGTTCGGATGGCTCGATTGGAAGAACCCCTGAGGGAAAGCCACTCCCAGGGTCCCATTTCATTATAGACTAGCTAGCAAAACACAGTAGCAGACTGCGGGGCGGGAACAGTGGAAAGGAAAGTGGACAGGAAAGGCGGAGCCGAACCGACCCTACTCGTCAAAGCCGGTCAGGTCAATGTCGAACATGAAATGCTACCAAAGGTTCAGAAACCAACAAACATCAGAGTGCATTGCCCTCACCTTGTACAAGGTCATTACTTTGACGACCCACGCCTCCAGGTGGAATATCTTTTTACTGCCTTGTCTCATACGATGTTCCTATTCCTCGGATCAACGTCAGTTCTTCAGGCTAATCGTTGGAGGGACGCACATAGAAAGCCGCCCAGTGCATGATGTCAGCCTTGAGTGCCTCGTCCACCTGCTCCACTACACGATCTGCGAGTGTCTGATGGCGGGTGAATAGTCTGATCTTCAATTAGCCTAAGCGAGGACGTACCTTGATTATCATGGTAGGTGGAATGCAGTGCGAGATCAGCTCGTAGAGCTTGGCCCGTACGTCAAGAATGCGTTGTGCACTCTGTTCCGCCACAATGAGGTCGGCGACCTTCGTGCAATACGACTCCCAGTCCGGCTTGGCGATCTCCAGCTTCTCCGCATTTAAGTCTGGACTGCCAAGACTTGAGCTAGGCCCATTGATTACGATAAGGTGAGTACGTACTATTGCATTTTTAGCGCCTCCAGCACGAGTAGCGCTCGTCTCAGGTTGCCGACCGCTTCCACCACAATCCTGGAGGCCATATCCGGAGGCAGGTCAAATCGCTCTTTCTTTGCGACATAGGCCAGAACAGTCTCCATCTATCATCCAAGATAAGCCAAGTCTACAGTGTTTCAGGTCTGATAACACACCTCCTCCGATGACGGTGCAGCTACCCGGACAAGCAGACATCGACTCTTGATAGGAGCGATGAGCTTGCTTGTGCTGTTTGCCACCAAGATGATACGCAGGTTCGACATGTACTTCTCCATAGTTCGACGAAGGGCAGCCTGCGCGTCACGTGATAATTGATCCGCTTCATTGATAACCACCACTGCAGGTCGCGTGAGCAGAGTTCGAACCGACCGAACCACCCATCGCACCTTTGAACCGTTGCTTCGCATTCAGGTCAACCTGCTGTGTCTGGGCAATCTCCTTCAAAATCTCCTGGATAACTTGTCGGTCGTAAATGCCGACATCGCTGCGGTCGCAATCAGACGGGACATGGCCCACTTCCTGGAAAGTACCGACCTAGGGGTCAACTCCAGGTGGTAGTTGCTCATCACCACGTTCACGTCTAGTTTTCGCTTTGACGGTGTCAGGAAGACACGTTGTTCGATTTTAAGCTGTATACGAGATCAGCATCTTCGAACCGTCGGGAGGTGGAGCGCAATGCACACCTTCTCGGCGCCAGTCCCAAACAACTCGCGTAACACACACGCTACACGCGTCTTCTTTCCCGCTCCAGATGGCCCGTAGAACAGCATGTGAGGAAAGTCGCCAGATCCAGCCTAGTGCAGGTTAGCATCGTGTTCGTCCGTGAAAAGGGACAGGCGCACGAGCGAATGCAATCTTGCAGAGAGTTCAGCATGGTAATGCAGGTCGTCCAGCGTTCGTGGCCGATACTATAGCACTATGCGATCAACATAGTCCCCCATGTCGCCTACTATACACGTACCTTATCTACCCACAGAGACATGGCGTTTGTATCTGTGTGTAGGAGGGTGAGCTGGTCGTCAGCAACGTAGTGGCGCGACGCGCTTTCAGGGACGCGTCGAGCGTGTCATGCGGTGACTGGAACGATGACCATGCACCAGTATAAATTTTCAGAACGTTTTCGGTAAACCAACTATCGCCAGTCCAAACTCCTTCGCTGCTGGCCATCTCTCATGTCAAGCTATGATCCACCTCAACAGGAGCTCGTGCGGCTTGCGCAGCAGCTGATGCGGTCCGAAATGGCCAACAACGACCCATCGCACGATGTTCATCACGTCCTACGCGTCCGCCACACCGCGTTGCGTATAGCCACGTCCATCTTGCCAACCAAGTCTGTGGACGTATGGATGGTAGATATGGCTTCCCTTCTTCACGATATAAACGACCACAAGTACGCTACCTCTGCGTCGGGTGTGACGGGCATGGCCGATCTCTACACTAAGATGGATCCCGACCAGGCGACGACTCTAGAACGAATAATCGATAATGTGAGCTGGAGCAAGGAGAAGCGAAGGCGTGCGGAAGGAACGTGGGGAGCATGGGAAGACAACTGCATAGAGTTGCATTGTGTTCAGGATGCTGATAGACTGGATGCCATCGGGGCTTTCGGTGAGCTCGCAATGTTCCCGAGGTATGCGTAACATCCAATACTCACAGGGATCATGCGTTGTGCTGCATTCTCCGCCATCACAAACCGGCCGCTATACGCAGAGGGAAGTGAGGATACAGCAATCGCCCATTTCCATGACAAGCTGCTTGACATTGCGGGCAGTCTCAAGGTGAGGATCTTTCGTCCGATTAGTGTATCCAGGCTCACTCCATGTTCAGACGGACTTGGGAAGCAAAATGGGTGTGAAGCGACATCAGACGGTAGATCAACAAACACTCTTGGAGATGTCAAACCGGCTGACTAGCTAACAGATGCTTGACTTCCTTGCCACTGTAGACGAGGAGAGCGGAGAAGCGAGCAATATCAAATAACACAATAACGCACTGTAGATTTCAGGAAATGCAGGCACATGTGACATCCCTTCGGCTAAGAAATTGGCTAAGCTCTCAGTCGCAGCGTCGGGCAGATGCTGCTTTGGACTGCTTGCGTCCGCGGTGGCTGCTGCCGTATTCATTTTGCAGCTCCTGAAAGGCAAGTGTCAATCGATGACGCAGGTTTGAGGGAAAGTGCATACTTGGAGGGCTTCTTCCGATAGTAAGTCCTTTGCCTTCCATATCTGGGGAGATGGTCTACATGGCCCTATGGAGATCTGAAGACAGCGTACCGTGGGTCGTATGCCGCTGGGATGCTTGGTATACAGCCCAATATGGGTATACATATCCGGCTTGGCATGCATTGGAGTGAGTCCGACCTGTCCAACGAGAACTTCGAGGACCTTCACCTTCAGTTAGAGGAGATAATGGTGCGAGTCACATGTAGCATACCTCAGTGGCTGCCTTCTTCTCATATATATTTGGCAGATACAGGCAAATCAGGTGCTGTTTGTCTGTGTCGTCCGTTCGCACAGTGGATACCTTCGCTTCCCATGCAACTGTCGTCGCAAGGTCTCCTTCCACCACGGACCGGGCAAGTCTGAGCCAAACCCTGCCGATATGTTAGAGAAGACGTTTTCCCATCCACAGAGGACGCCTACCGATCAATTCGATGTCGAGGAACAAAAAAAATCCATTTGCCGCAGGTCGCACCGCTCTCCCGACAAATCCTCTCGATGTCTATCACGGCTTGTGCTCGCACCTCTTCTTGAAGCTCTTGCTTGCTCCGTACACCGGTCTCTCCATCAGCGTGCCACGGTACAGCACGATCCCTCTGCACATCGCGGTTTATATGAAAGTTGCAGATTATTAGTTCGGCTTATCTAACCTTGATTTCCAATACCTTCTCGGTTGCTTCTGCCACTTCAAGCCACGTGAACGACCGCTCGGACGTCAGAGTAGGAACGTACATATCCCGCGTGCCATGTCCGCCGCGCCCTCATCCCACAAGTGGCTCTCGGCGACAGGCCTCTCTATCCAGATCCATGGGTGTCTGCCGTCGTCCTTGGTTCTGCTAGGCTTGTACTACACACCGACCCGTGTTGAATTCGCCCGGAACAGTGAGACTGTAACAGATGCGCACCTTCGACAAGAACCGTTCCAACGACAATTCATGTGAAGGCGTCCAGCGGTACCGATACATTTCGGATGTCTCGGAGTCAGTTTCCATTGTCGTCTTACGCAGTTGCTCAGTCTTCAGTACTATCTGAGCAGTCAAAGATCAGACAGATAATCCCGTCGGAGCCAAAGCCAAACGAAATACACGTGGGTTGCATGCTGTGCTCAGAAGGCAAGAAGGTGTTTCCACGCTCACTCCACGTTCAGACGGACTTGGGAAGGAAGATGGGTGTGAAGCGACATCAGACCGTGGGTCAGCGCACAATTTTGGGGATAACGGTTAAGCTGATTGGCTAACAGATGCTGGATTTCCTTGCCGCTGTAAACGAGGAGAGTGGAGAAGCAAGCAATACCCAATGACACAATTATATATCGTGGTACTCAAGAAATGCCTCGGCAATGAAAGCTGCCAAACCCTCAGTCGTGTGCGTCTGGCAGCTGCTGCATTGGACTGCTTGCGTCCGCGGTGGCTGCTGCCGTATTCATTTTGCAGCTCCTGAAAGACAAAGTGTCAATCGATGACGCAGGGTCGAGGGAAACTGCATGCTTGGAGGGCTTCTTCCGATAGTAAGTCTTTTGTCTTCCAGATCTGGGGAGATGGTCTACTTGTGCCCTATGGGGATCTGAAAACAGCGTACAGTGGGTCGTATGCCGCTGGGATGCGCGGTATATTGCCCGATATGGGAATATATCTCTGGCTTGGCATGCAATGGAGTGAGCCTGACCTTTTGAACCACAACTTTGGGTACCTTCACCTTCAGTTATAGTAGATAATGGTGTGAGTCGCATGTTTTATACCTCTGTGGCTGCCTTCTTATCATACATGTTTGGTAGATGCAGGTGATCAAGTGCTTCCCGTCTGGGTCGTCGGTGGTCACTGGCGCTTCCCGTACAACCGTCTTCGCAATATCACCATTTACCAAAGATCGGGCAAGTTTGGACCAAGCCCTGTCAATATCAGACAGTGTCTTTCAATCCAACGAGGACACCCACGAATCAATCCGAAGTCGTGGAACACAGAACAGCCTTTTGCCGCTGGTTGTACCTCTGCCCCCACAAACTTTCTCGACATCTGCTGCGGCTTGTGTTTGAACCTCTTCCTGCAGCTCTTCTGACCCCCGGATGCCGGTTTCCCCGTCAGACTGCAACGGTACAATACGCTCTTCCTGCATCTGGGCGGCGTATTCAACAGGTAGAGGTTATGCTGTAACATATTCTACCTTGATCTCCAGCATCTTCTCGGCTGCGCGTGCCACTTTAGAGGTAATAAATGACGATCCAGATCATGCTGTAGCTATAGCAGACACGTACATCTCGCACGTCCCATGAGCACTGCGTCGTCGTCCCACATTTATCTGTTGAACGACCGCGATACCCAGCTCTGTCGCATGTATCTATCATGAGTTCTGCTGGAGCTGTACTATATGGCGATGGTCTTGGACAGGCCCGGTGCTTGGCAGGCGACATATGCGCACCTTCAACAAGAACTGCTCCAACGACAATTCATGGGAAGGCGTCCACATGCGGTACCGACACGGTATCTCCATTGTCGTGCGGCGCAGTCTTCAACATGAACAGTCAAATATTAGACAGATGATCTCCTCTGAGCGCAACCAAACGAAATACATGTATGCTGCATGCTGTCCTCAGGAGACATGAGCGGGAAAGGTGTCGAGATCGTAAGCCAGAGCGAGAGCGGAAGACCATGATGGTCAGGAGCAAGACGCGCTGGCTGTGCGCGTCGCCGGTCCTACAGTATGTACATAGCTCTAGGAATGTTAATGATCTTCGTCACCCACCATAGGAACCGACAGTACGAAAAAGGCAGGGTTCGCGGTCGAACCGTTCGCGTGGAATTCGCTAAGAGTGTTATGGTCATCTATATCAGTGCAGGCTACCACCGGTCCCGCGCCAAGCGGTATCAAACAGGTACTCGGGAGTCCGTAACGAATTACTGGTAAAGTTAAATATTGTACATGGCTGTAAAACGATGGTAACACAACTGGGAAGCTAGTCATACTTCGTCTTCAATGCTTTGACTTTTCCGAGCCTGCTTGCACCGGGTTTCTGTGCTGCACCGACGTTCGCTGCTGCAACCAGTGCCTTCTTGCCGGGTTTCCTGACCAGATCCGCACCGGCATCCTCGTCCCCGTCCTCGTACTCTGTCTCTGAGTTATCCTGCTTCTTCGCAGCCGGTTTCTTGGAGGGTGGCTCGCTTGTTTTCGCCTTTTTGGTCCGTTTCTCCTCCTCTTCATCGTCCTCGAACTCATCCTTGCGCTTCATAGGCACCTTTTTCGGTAGTGCGGCTGTCTCGCTCGCTTCATCATCACCGAAGGGGTCGGCTCGCTTGGCGGCAGCATTCGGTTTGGCAGATTTCGAAGCACTTTGCGCGGCCGTGTGGTCATCTTTCAATTTCTGCCGGAATCACAAAGCGTCACGAGAGGCGTTATTGAGAAAGGAAAGGAGACGGGCACATACTTTTATTTCATCCTCTGAAAGCAACTCTTTGATCTGCCAGACCTAGGGGATATGTGAGCATGCGGTGAAACAGCCACGCTAACGGACACACTGTGGATCTGATGCCGCTGGGGTGCTTACTGTCCAGTCCAAGATGCGTATACAAGTCCGTTTTGGCGCTTCCGGGTGTCAATCCAACTTTGCCAACCAGGACTTTCAGAACCTATTCACTTGTGTCAGGGCGGACCCGCAGTCAATAACCCTTAGCGTACCTCAGTGGCGGCAGCCTTGTCGTACAGATCCGGGAGGTACAGGCAAATGAGATGCTGTGCCCGCTCGTCGGTGGCTTTTGACGTTGATACCTTGGCCAGCCAAGCCGGTGTCCGCGCCAAGTCACCCTCGACAAGGGACTTAGCGATTCGGGTCCACATCCTAGGAACGCATCAGGAGTAGTCTTCGAGCAAGGGGGGCTATCTAACCCATCAATCGACTCGGGTTGTGCAAAGAAGAGCCATTTGCCGGTCGTCATGCCCTTCTCCTGCGACAGCTTCTTCAGGTCCGCAGTGACCTTGGCCTGCACTTCCTCCCGCAGTTCCTTCTTGCTCCGAGCGCCGGTCTTCTTGTTCGACCGCGTGGGGATGTTGTCGTCGTTCTACCATGGAATCGTTGGCATAGCATAAGAGATCCGGAATGAGGATGCGCACGTTGATCGCTGCGACCTTATCGGTTGCTTCCTCCACTACCCCACATATAAGCATCGCCCCCTCGGGTGCTCGAACCCTCACAAATAGTCGCCCCCTCTTGCACCCCCTCATCCAGATCGACCTTCGCTGGTCCACCCCCATCCCTACGAACCCATATCCAAGGCTTCGTCCCATCATCCTGTACCATGCTAGGCTTGTACTGCAGTCCACCCTCAGCTCAGCCCACACGCAGGGCGGAAGGACGCACCTTGGACAGGAACTGCTCGAGGGGGAGCTCATGCTTCGACGTCCAGCTGTAGACGTACTCCTGCGGCGCGTCGACTTCGCTGTCCATTTTTTGCACGCAGAGCTGGATGTTGGTCGTGGGTTGTGGGTCGTCGTTGGATGAAGAGGACTGCAGCGCAGGAAGCGAGCTCGCGGCGAAGCTGATGACGCGGTGCCTGGAATGTGGGCACGGCCCGGCGCGTCGACGCGTCTGGTCCCTGAGCCCCGCTTTCGCCTAACGACGACCGGGCTGCTTCCCATCGCCGAGTCACCGCCCGTCTCTGGGCCTTCTCACGTTCCATCCTTCTCTGGTCCTTATCGCTTCTGCTCTCGTAATTGTCCAGCTTTCGTCCACCTCCTGTCCACCTTTACGACACGGACAGCTCTGAAGCATGCCATGAAGTTCCGCGCGGCTATCCAGAACGTCAAGCATTTCCACCGTGCGTCCGCGTGGTGTCGCATGCATATATGCGCTTATTTTCTGTGTCTACGTTCGCGGGGTTAGAGGTCGTCCAGAGCGTAGAAAAAGTGGCGAAGAAGTGTATACTGAGGCTGTCGCCGGAGAGCATTGAGATTATATGTGCGGACGGAAATGAGGAGGGGATCCAGGTGTGGTCGTACGTCCCTCTCTCGCTTAGGCGCCCGCCCCCCTAATCCCGCGTGTAGGAAGATCAAAGAGGTGCGTCCTCTCCCCCTCCCCCTAGTCAGGTCTGTTGCTACCCAAAGCGCGTAGGACAACTTCTTCCTGGACTACCGCGTGCAGTCCAATGCGGCCAACACGATCTGCGCGGAGATCGTGACGGACGCGCTGGTGCAGGTGCTGCGGGACCTGGCCACGACGGGCAAGGTCGAGACGCGGGAGACGGTGATGAAGCTCGCGAAGCAGAAGCAGGACGCGGTGTTTACGTTCGAGACGCGGGATCATGTGCGTGCTGGGCGTGGTTGTGCGGGGATGCGCGCCGAGCTGATGCGGTGCGGTGCGCGGGTAGGACTCGAATTGGGCTAAGGGGCTCAGCGTCGCCCATCATGTGAAGGTGACGATCGTCCGGCCCGCGGAGATGGAGAAGGTCCGGGAACCTTTGTGTCCCGATCCCGACGTGCGCACGTCGTTCTGTCCCTCCCCATCCCTGGCTGACCGGATCGGGCGAGCAGGTGCATATAGTGACGCCGCCGCTGAAGGAGATGCGTGTGGTTCTGGATCGGCTCAAGGTATACAGCTCGCGCATCCGTTTCTCGGCCAATCACAGCGGCGAGCTCACCCTCTCGGCCGAGACGGAGGACGGGGACGTGCTCAAGACGACGTGGACGAACCTCGTTCATCCGACTATTGGTGCGTCCTGCTTCTGCGTCTGTTGTGTGTTGTATGAGATGGGGTCTGACGGTGGTTTTGGCGGCAGACGCGGGCGAGGACGCGCCGCCGAGAGAGCAGCCAGAGCCGGGCCAGCATTTCAGCGCGCTCATGTCTGCCGCGAGCTTGCTCAAGTTCATGAACACGGCTGTGATAACGCCGACGACGTGCATAGCCTGTGCGTACCTGCCGTACCTGCCGTTCCTGCCGCGTTTTCCATCGTGTCTCTTCCCATTTCGGCAGTGACAAACTGACGCACTGCCAGGCATATGCGAGAACCACTGCCTCATCATGTACGTCTACATCGGGGAGGTGTCGGACCAGAACGGCATCCTGACGTTCTACCTTCCCGCACGGCTGACGGGGGACGAGGACTGAGTGCCTGCCAATCTGAATACTGATGAGTGGAGCTGAGGTGAACGGAGGGTGTACAATTTCTCCAGGTCTATGTGTCGATACTCCCCAACCTAGTGTATATTGTAGTCTAGTCCTAGTCTGACTGTGCAGTACGCAGCATCGTGTGCCTGTGAATGCGATCAGTGCGTTTCATACAAAGCAGGGTCCGGCTGCCACAATGACGCGTTGTCAGTGGCTGTCCCTGCAGCAATCCGCCATGACACCATCGGACGCGGCATGGAATGCCTCCGCTCATGTTGGGCGAACGCCGCTCTGCTGCTGCCTGCAGGCGCTGTGCGGTATATTCGGACGCTTTGGTGGGCACGCTAGTGGTGGCGTCCCTTTCAGTTCTCGCACAGACCTCTCAACGGCTCAACGGTCCACGACCCCGCGGTGTAACGCGTCGACGACTCACGGCCCAACGCCCCAACGACCCCAACGACCCCAACGACCCCAATGGCGAACAGCGTGTTCGCAACCGCCCGGCGGTGTGTGTACGGTGCGTCCCCTGCCTTGTGCAACACCCCCAACCAACCCACTCTAACACCCTGCCTTGCCCTGCCCCATAGTGGTCCTCTTCGCCCTCGCCGCCGTCGAGCTCGGCATCGCCGCCAACCTCACCAACCTCTTCCTCTCCACACACCGTCCGTCCTCCTCCCCCCCCGCCTCCTGCGGGTCCACTGCTCGCCTGTTGCTAACAACCGCCTGGGGGGAATAGATGACTTCTTCATCTACTCGCTGGTCCCGTCCAGCTACACCATCCTGGTCATCCTCGGCCTGTGCGTCCTCCCTCCTCTGCCCACTCCTCCCTCCCCACCAAAGGCTGACCCCGGGCCCCCGCAGACTCGCCAAATCCCGCCCGGCAATAGACCTCGTCCTGATCCTCATCGCCGACATCCTCTGGCTCGCCCTGGGCGCATACTCCCAGGACGTCCTCGGCAGCGTGCAGTGCGACGCGCTGGGCGGGCAGACGATCCGGACCTCCATGGGCGGCACCTGTACGTCTGCCTCTCTTTAGTCTACTGCCGGTGCTACCCGGGCACGGGAGTCGGGCGTGTGCTGATGTACTGTGCGTCGCGGGTAGACTCGAGCCAGTCGTACTGCTATCAGATGAAAGCCATTGAGGCGGTCGCATGGGCCGAGTTTGGGCTGTGTACGTCCCTCCTCCACCTTGGCCCGCTTAGAGCAGACACTGACGGCCCGCCAGTCCTCATCACCTTCTTCGTCATCCTCGCCGTGTCGCTGACGGTCGCCGCGCGGGGGCAGGACGTCTGGGCCATGGAGTGCGTCCCGTTTCCCCTTTTCGTCTGTCCGCCCCGCTCATACACATGCTAACACCGCTCCGCACCCCGCAGCATCGACGACCTTGAGTGGTTCGGCGCGTACGGCGGCGCGGGGTACGCCCCCCCCGGCGGCGCGTACCAATACGGGCAGTACGGCAACTACCCGCAGTACTACGCGAACGGCGGCGGGGGCACGCTCGCCCAGGGCAACTACTACGGCCAGCCCGTCGTCGTCCAGCAGCCGGGGAGGAACATCCTCGTCCAGCAGGGACCGAACGGGCCGAACGTCCAGGAACTGCCTGCGAGCGGTGGGGTGGCGATGGGGACTACTAGTAGCCGGAGTAGGCGGTAGGGCGGGCGCGAAGAAGAAGATAGAACGGGCGAACGGGCGGGCGAGGGCTACCCGGCGGGGTGTGCGGGATGGACGACAGGTGGGACGCGGAAAACGACCGCACCAAGATGTGTGTATGTATGTTCGGAGGATCTCTCGGACTGACTGGAAGGCCCCTCCCGCGGGGGCCGGCTACTATACCTTCACGTTTCGAATGCCTGTGCTTATGATCCCCCCTCTTTCAGTCCACCCAGGCTAAACCCTTTCGGCCATCCGCCATCCATTTTCTCATCTCTCACGGTACATATCTTCCTCATTTTGAACCCCGCAAGTCTTTATCACCCCCATTTCACAACGATGTATGACCAATCATGCACTTTCCCACTTTCCCACTTTCCCACTTTCCCACTTTTCACCGCAGTAGCTACAGTTGTGTTAGGTGGCCGTGTATGCAGATACGCCTCGATACGATTATCCATCAGGACGGTGCGCGTCTTGTAATAGTAGTATAGTACAGTACATGAATATACGCGTCCAGGGTGCCTCGACGATATTCGCGTGCATCGTCATTGGCCCGGCCCGCTCAGCGATGCATGACAGAGAAGGGATCCGTCGCCCCCCGCTGGAGAACGTTCATACCGACATCGCGCATGCCCGCCAGGTAACCGATCAGCTTGTTACTCTCGTGGTCGCCCGTCAGGAACGTCTCGGCGAGCTCGTACCGGCCGTCAGCGACGGTGTTGGAGAGGTCGAATGTCCACCGCAGGGCCCTACACCGATGGTCAGCAACATTGCCGACAGGCTCATGGGGAAGACGAACTCTGACACCTCGTCTCTGGCTTGATACAGCACACGGTGGAGGCGCATGACCAGCTCTGGGATATACAGCTGGCGCAGGCGCCGGACTTGGCGTGGACGTTCGGGCAGCGCGGGGTCGTCCTTCAGCACCTCGAGCCACCTCATCGTCAGAATATCCAGCGTCAGATCTCTGGCATCGGACACGGCCGACTGGTTATGATCATAAGCCACCAGTCGCACCGGGCAGAGGACGGAAAACATACGCTGTATGATCGTTGCCGGTCAGCTTTGGCGAGACGACTCCTACAACACGTGTTAGCAGGATTTGATGTATACCGGGCAAGATACACACTTGGCTAGGTTGGTTCTGTCTTCAAAATGCTTGCAGCGTTCCAGAGCTTCGAGGCAGCCCACGAAGTTGCGGAGCTGGAACTGCTCTGCAGACTCGTAGTCGATGGGTGCACCTTCTCTCTGGGGCCGCTGGATATCAAGGGGCAAGCGCTTTACTAACTGCGTCGCGGCGTGTAGTCGGCCGTTCACTACCGCATATCATTAGTATTCGGGGCTTGCAGAGGTACAAAGTACGCACGTAGGAACCAACGAAGCAGGGCATTTGCATGTGTCAGAGCAGGCCCAAAGGTAGACTTGTCGAAGAGAAGCCAGTCCACAGCGTTGATGAGCGAACCTTCCGCTTGGGACAGCGATTGGTCAAGAGCTGTAAAGCTGGGCTCCGGATCATCGAAGCTCGTAGAAGCCTATTGATCCGGTCAATTCCAGTCCTGGCGGAATCGAAGGTAGCACGCACAGAATGGATGAGCTCTCCAAAGATGGAGTCGACCGTACGGACAGCAACAATGGTGTACGAGAGGCCGTTTTGGGTGGTGCGTCGAAGAGCTTCCGCTCGGCGCTCGGTAGGCGCGTTGTTCATTCCTATTGCACATCAGTACGGGAGTTGTTATGAAGTAGAGTCGCATACGTTTTAGGAACTGTGCGTAGCTCGTGTCCCCGTCAGTGATATTCGGATCTCGTACTTCTCCGATGACACCCGCATACAGCGCTACCAGATCGAGCTCGTTCATCCGTTCCAGCGTATTGCAGTATTCCTGCAGAATATTCGCCTCTGTCGGCCGCATATCAGGACCAACAGCCTCCGACCACCGTAAGAACAAAGCGAGATGGGCGAAGAAGCAGATGAGATGGTTGCGTAACGGTTCTGATTCAGGTAGGGCGTTCATCGCTAGTCGTTCGTCGAAGTCGCGAAGCAGGTTTTCGACAGCATTCAGAATGATGTGCTTTTGGGTTATTCGGAATGGGTGCAGGGATTCTCCGCTGCAGACAGTTCAATATTGACCATTAGACGTGAGGCATGGAATGGACGTACCCAACACTTTCCTCGTGTTCCACCTCCTCAAAGAGAACATCCATGTTATCCGTGACTCTCTCCAGACCTTCCAAAGGCATATCATTCGCGATGCCACCCTTCTTCATCCACCAGCTGTCGCTTTCCAGCAGCCCAGCATCGACGGCTTGTTCTAGTCGACCATGCACCCGCGCCCACAGGTGGTCTTCCCATGACTTGCACACTTCCTTGATACTCTTGACATCGCCGACCATTGCCCCGTATACGGCACGCTCATACTGATCCAACGACGGTGTGCTGGCGAGCTTGTAGCAGGTCTTCTTCCACAGCATACGATGGCGGTTCCCACCGGTAGGGATCTCCATGTCCATGCCCTTGTAGTTCGATAATGAGAAGGTGGTGTAGGCTTTACCGCCAATGAGGGATGCGGCTCGCCATGGTTGAGCTGCTTCTCGGCACGTCTCGAGGGCGCGTTCCGAATCGTTCGCTCGGATACATTGGAAAACATGCCGCATCAAGCTGCGATCAAATGCCTGTTTGCATATAACAGTGAGAAACAAGGATTTGTAGATCAGAGACAACTAATACGTACGGCATCATCCCCCTCCATCACAAGACCCCTCAAAGTCGCGTCAGGATCCATACCTGGACCCTTCGGTCCTCCTACCCGGGTCCTTTGGTTCTCTCTCATTGTCGTATTGGGCCAGTATCCCTTGCGATACGGAAGATCTTCCGGTTCGGGAGCGGTTGCGCCAAGCCAGTTCCGGACCAGGTCAAGCTCGTGCAGTGTAGGGGAAGATAGCAAGGCACCAGCAAGCTCTGCCGGAGTGGTGTATGGGTTGATTTGGAGGAGCTCCTCCATGCTTTGGATCTCGTCACGATCGACTTGTAGCCGATACCTTAGTAGCAACATTAGATTTTCGCAAGGAAGGTATGGTGAAGCGGCGCACAGATACAGTTCCTTGATGAGCAACCACGTATCCGACTCTAGCTTCCAGGCCAACCTCTCCTCTTCCGTCATGTCAGCCTCATCACGACTGGACGCATTCCACGTTCAGCAGGGTTTCCCCATCATTCACAAATATCACATACAAGAAGAGACCACATAGCTCCTCGAACCGTGCAGGAAAGCCCTCCTCGGGCGAAAGCAGCGCATCCTTGTCGAGTCTTCCGGGTCGGACATCTGGGCGGAACGAGCGCACGATCTCGGCGAAGCTTTCGAAGTAGGATGGCCCAGAAGGACCAGAGTCTATGTCTGCGCTTGAGGTCAGAGTCGTACATTGATCAGCTTGTTGTGAATTACGCACCCATCGAATTTGACCTGGAGAACAACGGCAACGAGCTCTTGCAGGCGAACGCGGTGGCAACGAAGCGCGACTGCAGCGAGGGTCCTTCGCGTTTGGCGCCACGTGGCTTTTCAACCAGCAAAAAGGGCGTGCACCAGGACCGGCGCTCATTCGATGCCATCGCTCTGCGGCGAGGCTCTTTGACAATCTCAGAGAGTAGTTCCTGTGCGCGATGGGTACTATATGCCTTCCTAAGACAATGAATGCACTGCAACCTTTTTAGACAACAAGGCTCCTCCAGTCACGTGACAAACAGATTCTGCCATCCTTTCGCGCCGTAACCCCATGAAACCGCGAACAACAGCTATTGGCTGTTGCAAGGAGCCTTGCTGTGTGCATTAAACCATCACATAAACATACGAACACGATACCCAGAGCCAGAAGAGAGTCTCAATCCGCAGAAGTACCTGGCTCCATCCCCATCCGTTTGGAGCCGCCGGCAAGCTCGGCTACCGATCGCCCACTTCCGAACCGCACAACACACAGCAAAACAGACACAAGCAGGTGCTCGGGCCCCAAGGCCTGGACGCACTAGCACCTGCGGTATATTCCCTGCCGCAGCTCTTCTTCCCTGTCATGAGAAAATCCGTTAGTCCGTTTTCTCACGGGTCGATTTGGAAGGTGGAACAAAAGGAAGAAGCAGAACATTGCTCCTAGAGCAGCCTCAATGAATTTGCCGCGGCAGACGATGTGGTCCAGGACAGGGTGCAGCTGCTGACACCGTCGATGGAAGGGCCCGGTTCGCATGGTTCAACCTTTCTCAACTGGGAAACGTAGAAATCACGGGCACAGTCCAGACGCAAGATGCACCGAACCGTGAAACCACCCGACCAACATGGAACAACATAACTATGGACAGAATGGGATGATACACGCACCTGTACTCAAACATGACCTGGGTCGCGATGAAGAGGCAGGCGATAGCAAACGTCATGAATCCGAGTCCGTTCCAGGTACCGACCAGCTGCGACCAGAGGTATTTGGTGCCATCGGCCCCGAGGACGAATCCGACGAGGTTGGCGGACATCATCATCAGGATGTTGAACGCGCCTCCTAGGGCGGATAGGTGCCGGAACCACCATTCCTTTCCAAACTGGGACAGGGTTCGGCGGTTACAAGCATGCTTCGCGTGGGGATGCGCAATGACTTACTTTGGAATACGGCATCAATTGCCGGGCCGCGATCTCCGGGATAAGGAAAATGACGACCAGCCAGCCCCAAGTGAGCAGCTTAAACGAGAGGTCGTGCCACAGCGCCACGAATGTGAACACGAGTAGGGAAGCCAGAAGCGCCCGCTGCGATCCGCCTACTGGGATGTAGATGTATCTAGGAGCACGCGTAAGCGAGCTGCTTCCTTTACGGGTATCAGATGCCCGCACCGTACGATCCAGAGATTGTAGCTGCGGTGCCAGGACCGCCAGAATCCGAGCGCAGAGTAGTTGTTCGCCATGCAGCGGACCATGTTCTCGGGTGGGTCGATCCCGTCCGCAAGCGCCCAGAGGCGGAAGAAGCGCCACGGGATCAGTAGCTAGGCGCCGAATCAGTGGTCGTGCCTCCGCGGTAGCGAAGAAGGGAGCGGTACCTTTAGCCATACGACGATAAGGTTCCAGAACCCGATGAGCGCCAGCTCGACGGGGGTATCGCCTTGCCACGCGTGGGCGTCTTTGATTGCAACGACAGGCATTGTGTGGAGGATGAATTCCATGGTCACGAGACAGAATAGGAAGCGGTACGAATACTTCTTCACAAAGTCCAGCTTTGTGATCGGCGTGGGGGCGCTCTTCATCTGCCATGCGGCTGCTGTCAGAGCGGCCGCATGCGCAAGGATGGGAACATACCTGGTGCAGATAGTCATTGAATGTAATGATAGGGCCGGCAATGTACAGCGGCGGATATAGGATGTAGGCGAGGTAGTTGCCAAGGGTATAGGATGCGAGGGTATGAGGCTGCGTGACCCTTGCCTTCGGGTCCAGCATGGATGAGGAGGTGTCACCGGGCTGGGAGAAGTTTGCCCATCGGTAGTCCAGGTTGAAGGAGATGATGCGCAGCATTGTGATATTGAACGAGACATGCCATCTCGGATAGAAACCCTTCCAAGTGTCCAGGGGCGCAAGAGAGGTGTGCAGGGCGGTGAAGGAGTAGCCCTCGTAGATGTCGTTCGAGAAGAGAACCGCGGCGCAGAAGGCCCAGGTGTACGCGGCGAGAAGCGCGCTCCGCGGCGGTAGCAATCTGACGATCGAATAATTCGTCAGCAACAGCGCGTATATCTTGATGATAGAGGTTCCGTGCAGCGCCGACAACAAGAGGAAGGAGGAGATCAGGTGGAACGAGACGAGGTGGGATCGACCCTGAGGCTGGCTAGGAACCAGGTACCGAGCATAGGTCCCGCGCAGCAAGAAGTACGCCCCCGACAGCCCCAGAAGCGCGGGAATATTTGACCGAAATGAACGGTATTGCGCATCAGAGTCATCCTTGGGAATAGATATGTGAGCTTCTTGCGCGCATCGAGGCACGGCGAGAAAAGGGACCAACAACGAGCAGGCCAGGGATATACGAGTCGGAGAGGAGCGGGCGGAAGAGCGGGTAATTTGGGTTCCTGGCTGTTTACAAGTCTAAGACAAACGGCACGGAAATGGACGGAGAGTGGGTTATTTGTTCTTACGCGTGTTCAGATAGGCCCACGGGATATACGGCATCCATGGAACAACGAGAACGAAACAGAGTGCGTAGAAGATGAACTCGGGGGTGCGCCACCGTGGCGGGCCCGGGGTGTAATTGGCCGGTACCTTGGATGCCGGGACGCGGACGGTGAGGTCTGTTATCGAAGCATGTCCGGCATGTCCATTTTTGGTATCTGCAGGCATAGATGTGGAAGCGATTGTTGGCAGCTCGACTGAGTTCAATGCCATGCAAAGCGCCGCGGGGTGGTTCGGGAGCGGGATGGGTTCAGAGGGGAGACTCCTGCTGTGGGTTGGATGGAGCGAGCCGGCCTGGCCGACGACAGCGGAGCCAGAATGCGAATGAATGCGGTAATCGTGACGTGACGAGAGCCTATTGGTCCCGAGTGGAGGCTGTTTGAGTGTTGATGGCCCACGCCGCTTGAATCATCGAGCATTCAACGCCCCACAGGCGAGACAACACGAAGGACAGGACGGGAAAAGAAGACGGAGAAGAAGCAGCGGCTGGGTCGGGCAGGGGTGAAGGGGGCGAGTAGGGACTAGTACTGTTCCTGACCTTGTAGTACCGTGACCAGACTCCTTTGTATGCAGCGGCAGGTCGTGTGGTCAGGGGCTTCCTTTGGGCTGAGCCCTCTGGGCTTATGGCCTCGGCGGTCTGAAAGCGCCGGCCGAGAAGCCGGGGTTGATTGGACGGAGCCAAACTGGTCCCATCGTTCTCTTGGGAGGGGGGGCGAGAGGCATCATCATGTATCACTGCTTCGCTCGGGTACTGTTGGGCGATCGTCCGATCCTCGCTCCATCGCACTGACGTGCAGATCGAGGCCACAAGGAACCGCGAACTGACTTGGCAATAATAGCTTGCATATCCCACCCGCCTCAGCCCCAAACCCTGCCGGAACATCGGAGGCCGCACGCCCAACACCGCTTCCCGGCCCATTCCTTTGCCCTCCCCCTTCTGCTTCAGGCCCCGCCCCCCGAACGCAACCGCTCGCACACGCACACAGCGTCCGCGCCGGCCATCCGCGATTCCAAGACATACGCAACGCGGCGCGAGCGTGTGTGCTTGTCAGAACCGTGGACTCGTTCCGTCATCACGACGTGGTGCCTTAGTTGGCACTAGAGGGGTGGGAAGCGGGTGGGGGAGCAAAGGGGCAGCGCCTGCGCTTGCTATTCGGGAGTGGCTCAGGCGTTTGTTGGGGAGGACGAAGAAGAGGGAGAAGACGGCCGGGGACGCACATGATAATAGAGTGGGGACCATGCCCGCCCAGACGCAGGATGCTCACGCGTCCTCGGCTGGCTCCACGCTCCCGCTCCCCAGCGCTCTCCCCTCCTTCCCGGCGGCCAGAAAGAAGCCCGGGCCCGGGCAGCCACGCGCCGGCCCCTCTCCCGCTACGCGTCCTCTTATTGCCGCCCTCGACCAGGCACGACCGCACGCGTCGCACTTCTCTCCACCGTCCCCTGCACCCCCGCCGTCCTCACCACCCGCCGCCCACCGCGCCCCGTCCCACCCCCAATATATTCCCACCGCACAGTCCGCCACCGCGACTACCGCGACTGCCGCGACTGCCGCGACTGCTCCCGACCTCCTCCTCCCGGACCGCGCCAATAACCAGGGTCAGCTCCCCTCTCGCGTGCCTCCGTTGTGGCCCCGCGTCTCGCTCACGCCATCCTCTGCTCCCCCGTATACAGACCTAACAGACTTCGATCCTGCCTCTTTCGGCCTCCGATTCAGCCCCACCGGCGCCTTATACGCAGCGATCTTTGGCGATCTACCCGACCCCATCGCCCCGCCCTCCCCCTATCCACTCCCTATTCCGGAGGTCTCGCTGCCGCCGCCGGCACAGACTGATCGGGCTGCACCCAGCATGAGCGAGCCTCCCGCCGACTCGGGCGAACCGCAGCCACAGCAACCGCCGAGGCAAGAACACGGCCCGCCCCTGGCCTTCCCGCTCACCCTGCAGAACGCGACCTCGGCGTCCAACTCGCCTGCGAGCGCGTCCGGACACCTGCCACCCCAACCGCCGCCCCACCCGCCAGCATTCACCCTTCCTCCCCTCCCACCGGGCCTTGTCTCCGGAAGCGATGCGCATACACACCCCTACCCGCTCCTCCCGCCGTCGGCGTACGGCCCGCTCCCGCCCTCGCGCAAGCGCACCCGCTCCCCGTCCGACTCGTCTACCTCCGAGCAGCGCGGCTACGCCGACCTGCCCTTCGCGGACACCTCGCCCACCCACCTCCTGGCAGAGGGCAGCACCCGCCCCCGCCGCTCGTCACTGCCCAGCAGTCGCTCGGGGTCGAGGGTCCAGCTCGCGTGCGTAGCCTGGTGAGTCGGACCCTGAATGACGTCGTGTATCCACATCTTCTTACCTGGGCTTTGCTACCTCTCCCCTCGCTCGCAGCCGGAACAGGAAAATCAAGTGCAACGGAGAGAAGCCCATCTGCGAGAACTGCGTGCGCCGCGGGACGATATGCGAGTATGACGCACAACCGAGGCGGAGAGGGCCGGACAAGAAGCCCGGCGGCAGGGTCCGAAAGAAGGAGCTCGCCGCGGCCCAGGCGCAGGCTATCGCAGAAGGCCGCCCACCGCCCCTGGCGTCGCCTGACGACGAGCCCGAGAGCCCGAAGAGGCGGCGGAGGGCGGACACCGGGCCGAGGGAGGGCATGGTCCCCGGCCTGCCGATGCCGCCGTACCCGTATGGCCCGCACCCTGCTGCATATGCCGACCCTCGCTTCGCGAGCATGTATGGTGCCCCGCCACCACCCCCGCCGCCGCACATGGAGTACGGATATGGGCCACCTCCGCAGTACATGTACCCGCCGCCCAGGGAGGGGATGGGCTGGCTTCCTCCGCCATTCGAGGCTGAGATGCAGCGCCAGGAGAGTGCGAGGAGGAGGACGGAGGAGAGGGATCCAGATCCCGTGCAGCGATCAGAGCCGCAGCCGCCCGCTGGGGAGGAGACGCGGCCGGGGGGAGGGGGAGACACGGGTCGGGAAGACGACCGCTCGGCAGAACCAGCGCAGCGCGAAGAAGGGGAAGAAAGGGGGGAGCAGGGTGCGGACCCTGCGGCCTCGGCGACTGCCGGCGCGGGGCCCGAGGCGGCCACGCCCGCCGGGGAGGACAAGGGCAAAGGACGGGCGGTGGACACCCTCGACGACCCGCTGGGCCTGATCGCCGACCCCGGTGCGGACGCCGACGAAGGGACCATGTAGCCCGCGAAGTCTGAGGAAACCATCGGAATCCTCACCCGATCAACCGCCCCCACCAGCCGAGCCAGCCGACGTCCTCGTAATTATGCGTTCTAGAGAAGCACTTGCAAGCCATTCCATCTTCGGACTGTTGTACAATGTAGTTTCGCATAGCATGTAATGGGCGGAGCGGCGAGGAAATCAAAACGCCATTTATGCATCCCCGCTGATCGGGCCGCCGCCTACCCATGCGGGAGGAAGATTGAAGGCCTGCCAAGTCTGTGTCAGGGATCACCCCGGCATCCATTCCTGGTCGTCCCCCTCCCCAGCGCACGTTTGCCCATTTCACCCGCCCATGGCCAGCTCTCGCACATAGCGCCGCCCCCCACCTAGTAGTGCCTCATACCGTCCACGCAAGCGCGATGCCGCACCACAACCCTGTCCTGGACCACGCGCTGCGCACGCCCGCGTTCGTCAAGCTCGCGGGCAAGCGCGTCGTCCTCGCGTCCAACAGCCCGCGCAGGCGCGAGATCCTGCGCGTCCTGGTGCGTGCTCCTGCCTGCCCACTCCCCTCCGCCGGTGCTGACAGCGCGCACCACGCGCCACGCGCCGTAGGGACTCGAGCCCGAGGTCGTGCCGTCGACGTTTGCGGAGGACCTGAGGCACGCAGAGTTCGAGAGCCCGTACGAGTACCCGGTCGCGACGGCGACGCACAAGGTTCGCGCGCATCGATCATGGGTTCGGTGACGGTGACGGTTGACACTCCCTCAGGCTGTCGAGGTCTATGAGCGGCTCGTGGTGCGTGCTCCTGCGCTACATCGGCCCGGCTCGCCGCTGACCGCGGGCTGCAGAAAGAGGACCCGGAGGACCCGCCAGACCTCGTCATCGCCGGTAGGCGCCCGCCCCCTGCCAGTATCTATACGCGGCTGACCCCTCCCCCTCCCCCCCCCCCCACGCAGCGGACACGGTGGTGCTGTCCTCCGTGACGATGTCGGCGCCCGGCTCGGCGCTGCCGAACGGGGAGCCGATGCCGGAGATCCTCGAGAAGCCCGCGAGCCAGGCGGACAACCTGCGGATGCTGCTCGACCTGAACGGGCACAAGTGCGAGGTCGTCACGGGCGTCACGATCGGTGCGTTCGGCTGTCTGTCACGCCGCGTGCGCGCAGGGCATGGGATGCGCTGACCGTCGTGCGGGGCGCGTAGTATACCCGATCCTGATCGCCCCGGGGTATGCTATAAAGTGCGCAACAGGCAACAGTTATGCTATCGCGGCCAGGCGCTGACCGGGAGCGCAGATCGATCGACGAGCGCTCTGTGGTGCACTTTGCAGACAGCCCGATCCACCTGCTCGAGGCGTACGCAGATAGCAAGGAGGGGCTGGACCGTGCGGGCGGGTTCGCCGTTCAGGTACGTACAGGTGATAGAACACACTCCTTCTCATACGGTCACACGTGCATTGAGCTGAGAGCCGCACAGGGCCTGGGCGGCCTGCTGGTATCGAAGATCGAAGGGGACTACAACAACGTCGTCGGGTTCCCGGCGACGTCCTTCTTCCGCTGGCTGGAGGAGCTCGTCGACGAGGATGAGGAGTTCCTGGATTGATGTGCTGATGCACCGTCGTCTGTGCGCGATGGTCAACGGCCCTGGTTTGTGCTCGGCTGGACTGGTTTAACATGTCACATGTCATAGAGGGTGCGGCGGTAATGCAAGCTACATGAATGCAACGCGGGTTGTTTGATGCTTCCTGTCACGTTGCCCACGTGGTCTAGTCTGGGTTCCCCACCCCGTCCAAACGACCAAACGACCGAACGACCAAACGAAGCTTCTGCACAGTCCAGGGTCGCCGCACCCTGCGCAGCAAGCAAGCGCATCCATCTGCATCGGGCCTACAGCGCCCCGGCGGTCCCTCGCCGCCGGCGTTTTGCCCCACAGTCCCGAGTCCTGGAAAGAGGGTCGCCGCAGCGATCTCATGCACGAATTACCTTGTCAGATAACAAGGCTGCGTCCTGCGCTCCGTCCTTTGGGCGCGCGTGCTCCAGCTTGGGCAGGCGGTGCTCGCAGCAGCCGCCGCGGGTCACGGTGACTCACTGCTGTCTCGACCGAGTGCCGCCGTCTGCTCTCACCAAGGGCCGCGCTTACGACACCTCTCGTAGGGTGCTTAGCTCACCCTGTGCACCGCCACCACGGGCACGGGCGTAGCTTGCGCGTCTGCTCGGCGCGCGGCAAGGCAGCGAGCGCTTCCTCCTCCCCCCGGCGGGGCGCGTGATTGGCCCGTGGACTCAAGAAAGTGCAGCACAGGGAGAGAGTCTCAGGCGGTGTCCGTCCTCCGGCGTGTCTCCTCCGTCGCCTGCTCAGTGCCCTTTGGTCGCCCGCAAAAGAGGAAAGGCGGAAGGGCGAGACCACGCGCCACGTTGCTTTCCCGCTCGGGTCCGTGTCGGGGGACAGCAGCAGCAGCAGCGGCGCAGCGCCGTGCACTGACCACGGGGGGGTTGATATACTACTCACTCTCGAGAGGACGGGCAGGCGGACGCTGACTCGTCATCCCGCGGTGCGCATCCTCAGTCCGTCCCTGTGCGCGAGACCCCCCGCTCCTGCCCACCGGGGCGCGCTGTGCCGTCCTCCCTCCTCCTTCGCTGCCCGCCATGGCCCGCCCCCGCGCGGGCTGCACGCCCCTCCCCCTCCTGCGCCGCCACGTCCGCTGCCCAGCAGTCATCACCACCCTCGCCTACAGGTACACCGCCGCCCTCCGCTCCCTGCCCCCGCCCC
Source organism: Calocera cornea HHB12733 (assembly GCA_001632435.1). Lineage (NCBI taxonomy): Eukaryota > Fungi > Basidiomycota > Dacrymycetes > Dacrymycetales > Dacrymycetaceae > Calocera > Calocera cornea. Next base: position 36,229 of record KV424082.1, read on the forward strand.
TCCCCTTCCCCCGCCCACCCGCGCGCGACTTCCTCCTCGGTCACGTCACCCACCTCGTCCCCCCCCCCCTCCCCCCAAGCAGCTGCCACACCCACCCCGGCTACAGCGACACCCGACCACACCCGACCTCGTCACGCGCAGGGTTGTCCAGCTCGCGGGCAAGCACCCGTTCCAGGCGCAGAGAAAACACTATGTCGCCGCCCCCCAGGGCGCGTTCGTGGATGGACGGCTGTTCCACGCGAGCCAGCCGAGGAAGGCGCCGCCCTTGCTCCTCTGGCTCGTCGCCCTCCTCAAGGTGCGTCTTCTCTCTTCCCCTCCTCCACCTTCGCTGACCCCCCCTCGCAGTCCTCAGCAACGCTCAACGCAGCCGCAACAGTAGGTCGCATAACCCTCTCCCTCCTCCCCTGGGCATGGTTCCGCGAGCGCATGGCCACCCGCGCAATCCAGATCGCCCAGGACCACCCGGACATCGCCGCTGCGCACCCGCGCTGGGCTGGGCTCATCCACCAGAACGCGCGCTGGCTCGGGTTTCTCAGGTGGACCGTGTGGATATTGGCCATCACCCCCGTCGTGCTCATCGCCGTGACGTGCATTGCGAGCACGGAGAGGACGCCAATCTCGGGGAGGTGCGTGCTGGACTGCACTTGGGAATCCTTATGGACAGCGCTGATATATGCGCAGATGGCGCATGATAATGCTCTCCCCCGAGGAAGAAGAGCAGATCCACAAAGACCTCAAGGGCTACGGCTGGTACACGAGCGTGATCAAGCAGATGACCGAGGCCTCGCCCACGGGGGACATCCCCAAGATCCTCAACCCGCACGACTGGCGCTGGCGCTGGGTCGAGGACACCCTCCGCCGCCTCGAGCAGGGCATCAACGTCATCCCCGCTTCTTCGACAGCCGCGCCGAGCGCAGCGGCAGAGCGGTACTACTCTGTCTCGCACGAGGGGCCCACGCCGCCGCCGTCAAAGTACCCGCTCCTCCCGCGCCCGCGCCTCTCGCAGCTCATGCACGCCCTGCCCCCCTCACTGGAGAACGACGACCCGGCGGCGGAAGCGCGGCGCGCGGCCGACCCGGAGAACCACACGCACCACCTCGCCCCGCACGCGCAGCTCGGCCCGCCGTACAACATCCTCCTCGTCGACAAGCCAGAGTGCAACGCCTTCTCGCACGGGTACGGGCCCGCAGGCGCCGGCGGAATCGTCCTCTACACGGGCTTCCTGGATGAGATCCTCTCGCACAACCGGGAGCTGCCGCCCGCCCCGCCTGTGCAGAAACAGCGGCAGGACTCCCGCCTGTGGAGCTCGCTCATGGGCGTGCTCACGCCCCCTCCCTCGCCGCCGCGCAGCCCCGCCCCGCCCGCAGCGCCAACGCCGCGCCAGACAGACGAGCTCGCGGTCGTGCTCGCGCACGAGCTCTCCCACCTCATCCTCTGCCACCACCTCGAGTCCCTCTCCTCCTCGCTCATCGTCACCCCGACCCTGTTCGCCATGTGCAGCGACATCGCCCGCACCGTCCTCTTCCCGCTCACCATGTTCTTCGGGCCCTTCCTGAACGACGCGATCGCAAAGATGTTCCAGGTCGGCCACAAGCAGGTCATGAAGAGCCAGCTGGAGTGCACCACCAAGGTCCTCGAGGTCGAGGCGGACGCCATCTCCGCTCGGTCCGTTCTTCCCCGCTCTCTGCGCATATGGTGCTGACAATCGCTACATTTGTGCAGACTGCTGGCATACGCAGGGTACGACCCGCGCTCGGCCGTGCGCTTCTGGGAGTCCCGCCTGGGGTCAGACGATCTCTCCTGCAGCGGGAACAAGTCCTCCCGGCGGCAGGGCTTCGAGGGCAAGGACCACCCCCTGAGCGAGGAGCGGCTCGTCGAGCTCAAGGCCGAGCTCGCCCGCTGGGAGCGCTGGAACACCAGGGCGGCTACTGCTGCTGCATAGCGAGCCTTGCTAAAACAAATGGAGCGCGCTCATCGAGCCGACGAAGAGATCATGCCGCCGCGCCGCGATGCGATGCTGCGGCGCGCGAGCGTGTGAGGGGACGCTTGGTATACCCACTTCGGTTTCCGCCGTTCGGCGGTTTCTTGTGGCTCTTTCGGCCGATGCCGGGGCCGGGCCGGGAAGGTGTAAGATTATCACTTTCGTTCATCCTTCCGATTTTCTATTCTTGCTCTACACTGTATAATCAACAAGAATGTTTCATTATTAACTTAGAATTGGCGGCGGTGTGAGGGGTGGGTGTACGGGTCCTTGCGACAAGAATTTACACAAACGAGGAAAAGAACGTAGCAGGCGCGGGTTATACAGTAGCGTACATACACGCTCTCCTTGATCTCTACTCCACTCTATACGGTGTAACATAGGTTTAGGTTATCAAGCCCCGCGAATGGAATAGACCATCCGAATTTTCGCTTTTGTTTTCGCCTTCATCTTCGTCTGCGTCTGCGTCTCGGTCTACTGCAGCTCGGACCGCGGTTCTTCCGGCTCCGGGCTGACGAAGAGGCCGACGGTCTTGTGCACCAGTTCGGGGCCTTCGCGGATGAACGCCTGCGCAGGCATGAGTATAGCGGTCTGTCCAGCATGAGAGGAACACGTACCAGGATCACCTCGACTGCGATAAGCGCGATGATGATGAGCTCCATGGAGTGCGCCGAGGTGTCGGTCAGCAGCTGGCGGAGGGTCTCTTGTGTCTGACGCTGAGGTCAGCGCATACACTGAGGGGAGGAAGGGCGAAGCATACCTCTGCCGCATAGGTGATCTTGTCGTTCACCACGCGCATCCTGTGCCGTATCTCGAGTGCCCGGCTGACAGAGTCGAAGTACCCTGCGCAGGCATCAGCGATCAGCGACTCCTATACGGGAGATAGACAGAAAGGGCACAACGCACCCTCGAGCTCTGGCTCAGCCCAGTAAAAGTCGGGCGTCTCGCCAAAGTTCTCCCTGTTCAGGTTGACCCCCTGGCGGAACTTGAGCAGCTCGCCCATCTTGCGGATCAGGTCCTTCCTCGGCATGTTGGGGTGACCGTGCTCCGCGAGCGTGTCGGCGAGCCCGGAGGTCGAGAGCAGGTAGTGGTCCAGCGAGGACTCCAGCGCTGACAGGGCGGAGGAGCGCGCGAGGGCCTGTGAGAAGCTGTATCGCGCGAGGAGGTTGTTGTCTGGAGAGGAGCCACCCAGAATGATCAGGTCACCTTGCAGGCGGGTTTGCCTGAGCGCGCATTAATACATATATGCGTGTCACAGAACGAAGGAACGCACTCTGCAGGGTCGGCGACAAAATCCAGCTCCTCGGTCTCCACCTTCCTGAGTGGGCCAACTTCAACGTCTCTGACACTGCTGATGACCTCCTTCCCAAACTGAATCGCTTCGTCCTCGTTCAGACCCCAGCACACATAGCTACCATTCTTGAAGACGAACACCTCGGCACCACGCCACTGGGGGATCCAGATGGCCTCTTCGAACCCGTCCTCAGGCAGGGGGAGCATCTTCCACCCCGGCGCGAGCGTCGTGCTCAGCCGGGAGAGGATGTACCGCTCTGCAGTGGAGACGGTGAACACGGGCCTGATCTCGCGTGCAGCCTTCGTCCGGATCGGCGCAGAGTCCTTCGCACCGCGCCGGAGGGAGGCCGTGGGCTTCGCCTTGGACTTGGGCTTGTCGGTCGGAGCCTGGCGCTCGGGTTCAGATTCGTGCTTGGCCGCTGTCGGTGGGTTGACAGTCTGCGCCTTCGGGGTGGAATTCTCCGACGCGAGAGACCGCGACTTGGCCGAGAGGTAGCGCAGGCAGCTGCCGAACCCATGCGGTGGGAGCCGCAGTGGCCTCCAGGTGGACGGGCCTGCAGCGATGCGGAGGGCGCCAGTACACTGTCTAAGGATCAGGCGTTGCATCGTCGGCGAGAGCTGAGGGAGGACGGAGACGAGAGAAATGCAAGCTGGGCATAGGTACTGCTCAGTATTTCGACCGTGACGACGCGCCGCCGACGCCGGCAATGCCGCTCGGCATAGCCGGGACTCGGGCTAGGCCGGGCTATAATGCACCAATAGACCTTCTAGTAATATCCACTGGACATGGCTCTTGTGTGAGTCGTACATAGCGGTCATATGCAAACAACACGATTGCATGCAACTGTAACGGCTGCTGCGAAGATGCTGGGCTTAGTATAGGTAGATTTCTGCTTGAGGCCATCTGTGTCTGCATATGTCCCAACTGAGACATCCTTCCGCTCTATTGAAGGCTCGCGTCTTTCAACCCGAAATCACCATACACCGACATGTCCAACACCATTGGGAGTAAGGATTTCTAGTGAATTCCTGGAATATGTACAATTTCGGTTTCCCACAACGCTGGTTTTCACCTTCCGTTCGGTCCAGCCTCCCCTTTCGCCTGTGCAACCCCGGCCGAAGCAGGAGGTATTTAGTGAGCGTGAGATGCGCTGTGGACCTCCTCGAGTTCGGGACGGAGATCGCGGAGTTTGTAGACTATGGATATCAAGTCAGACTCCCGTTCGGTAGGCTCGAATGGAACAGGACGCACCACAGCCGCACTCCGGGCAGCGAGCGATGCCAGACTGGACAGTTGTGTTGGCCGCCATCCAGATAGTGTCATGGGAGTCAGCCGGAAACCCGGTGCAGCCAACGATGCGCTCTTCGGTCTGCAGCCTCCGTTAGCCTACCCAGTACCTGACCCAATGAACATAGGACGCACCAGTGTCTGGACTTGGATGGGGTCGGCCATCGTACCCATGCGGGTCACCTCCAACGGGCCCTGGTCGAACACGTCGATGCCCTCGATCTGGCCCAGCAGCTGCAGACGCTCAAGACCCGTGGCCTGGTCCACGTCCGTCGGCACCTGCCCGGGGCCGCTGCCCTCGCCGTACAGCGGTGTGGGGGGCGCGGCGTGGCCGTGGTCGTCGGACTTGCGCAGCGCGCTGGTCGACAGCGTGCGGAAGGCGGGTGCAGCGCGCAGGACGCGCGGGGCCATCCGCGGTGCAACGGCGGTAGCACGGGCGCGGAGGAGGGAGAGCATTGTCGGTTGTGATGAGGTGGTCGACGGGACGGGTTGGAGGGCGACGCTGGGCGATGTGACGGCGACAGAGAGGAAGACGCGGGTGCAATTCCAGCGTTGTGGGTGGCTTTCCATTCCGGGCATCTCGGTCGGACGTCCCTTGCAATTGGCGAACCACAACCTCCAAACACAAAGCTACAATCCCAACCTACTTGACGTTGCATAATCATACACCTGTTGATATCCAGTCTAACTCGAGCAACTGCACTGGAAGCCCAGGAACTGTCTGCTCCCAAGACCGCAAAACCTCCTCTCCTCCCGCGTCTCCTCGTCCAGTTCCTCATCCGCCTTGTCCAGCTGATCTTCCGCACCCCACGGCTCGAAGGGCCTGCTGGCCATATCCAAGACTTTCATGAGCAGCGGCCTGCTTCCCTCCGCGTCGTCTTGCGCGCGCTTGATGACCTCTTCTAGGACCCACTGGCGCAGCACGAAACGCGGGTTGGCAAGCCGCATGCGCTCCTTCCGCTCGACATCGACGCTCTTCTCCTGCTCCAGTCGCTCCGCATAGGTCTTTAGCCACTCCTGCCATGATTGCCGCGTCTGGAGAGAACAGGATGACTCGAGGAGCCGGTCCAGCACTGCATCTGGCGATGATGGGCTGAAGCTGGCCAGAGCTCGGAAGGCGGAATGGAAGTCCATAGAATGGGTCTCCAAGAGATCCAGGAAAGGTCGAACGATCTTGTCCGGGTCCGAAGCCACCTGCTCCTTCAATCCAAGCCGCTGTCGAAACAGCCTCCAGTGCTCTTCCTGGAAGATCTTCATGCACTCGGCTTCGACATTCTTCATCGCTTCCATGCCCTTCTCTTTCCACGATTCGATCTTCTCCTCGTCCGCGCCCTCTGCCCACCCTTCCGCAGCCGGGCTCCCAGACTCGACTTCAGCGCCTACCAGAGGGCCGATCGCTTCCTTCAAGGCGGTCACGGCAAAGAAGCTGCTTCGATGTCAGCGCAGAGTAATGAGGTGAAGGTGGTACTCACATCATCGTCGGCTGCAAGCGATACGAGTATCTCCCTTCCTGGTCGGTATGGTTGCATATGTGGTGTGGATCATAGATGTCCATGAATGCATACGGGCCATAGTCAATCGTCAAGCCCATGACAGAGATGTTATCCGTGTTCATGACACCATGCTGCGAACGATGTCAGCAATACCCATCTGGAGAGAACTTGGTGTACATACCATGAAGCCATACACCTGCCAACCCGCACACATGCGCATATTCCGCTTCGCGATCTCCCTGACCATATCCTGCGTGCTGTGTACGCCCAGAAGGCGCTTCGTCCACTCTGTGAGCTTGCGAATGCCCTCCCAGCCCTTCTCCAGTTTTCCCCCACCGCCAAAAAGGAAGACCTGGTTCGGCCCGTTGCACGCCTCGAAGTTGCCGATCCTGATGAAGCTCGGGGCCACGCGCGAACAGATCGCGGCGGTTTCCATCTTCTCCCGCTCGACCGGTACTTCGGGTAGCCCGACCAGGGAGAGCGAGCGGCTCGTGGGGATGCCCAGTGCATGCATCGCTTCGGCACAGAAGAACTCTCGGATGCTGCTCCGGAGCACCGCGAGGCCGTCTGCCGTGCGGGAGAATGGCGTCCGACCGGCGCCCTTCAGCTGGAGCTCCCATACCTGCCCTTGCGCGTTCGGTGACAGATTCGGTGTCTCGAGGATGGAGATTGCGCGACCATCGCCGAGCTGGCCGGCCCAGACGCCGAACTGGTGCCCGCAGTAGCGGAGGGACCACGGTGCGTAGGCCTCCTCCGGGATGTCTGAGAAGTTTGCGAGTACACTCCGCCCGCCCAGGACGGATGTGAGCTCTTCTCGCGCAGCATGGGGAGCAGGCTCGTCTTGCTGCACCGTGCTCCCCGAGGCCAGTCGTGGTGTGCCGAGCAAGTCGAATGCGTCGCCTACGTCCAGGCTCGGGAAGCAGTCCCTCAAGCACGTCTTGGAGAGGGCCAGCAGTTGCAACGGTCCCTCTTGCGGCTTCTTCGACTTCCACAGCCCTAGCTCGCCCTCGTCGGACGCCTTCTTGGCCGGCTCCGTAGCCTCCCGCTGACTTAGCCAGTCCTCAATCCACTGCCCGTCCTTGTCCTTGTCCTCATCTGGCACTTGTATACGGAACGGGAAGGGAATCAGCAAGGGCGATACATGCGCAAAGTGTGAGTTTCCGGGGAGAATGCGCGACCTCCGCTGGACGGAAGGGTACCCGTGCTGGACGTCATGCAGCTTCTTAGGAGACTCGAGGAGCGGGTCGGCGGTGAGGTTGTGCTGTAGGCTGAGGTGTGGGGGTGCCAATGGCAGGGAGGCGATGGGGAGGAGCTTTGTGGACGCCATTCTGAGGAGAGTTAGGCGCATACAGCGCGGGTAGGCTGCTAGCTGGCCATCGCTGACTGGGGCATATAACGCGCGAGTCGTCTGCCTTGGGTCTTGGGGTCTTTGACGTCACAAAGCCTCGGCTATCTGCAAACATTATTTGCGGGGTGTGTGAGACTAAATTACAAATCGTCTACTCCTTACAATAATGTTACAACAGTTGTGAATGTGGTACACATGCATTTTAGAATGGAAATGGAAAATGGACGGAGTCCTCGAAGCGTGGTGAAGAGCTCACTTCCCATCATAAAGTGTCCTAAACCTCCTCTGCCGCGCTTCATCCCGCCAGTCGGTCGGTTCCTGCATGCTCTCCTCCTGTCGTCTCTTCACCCCGAGGCCCGCCCTTCCACTCGTCCCAACAGCCACAATAGGCTCCGAGAGAGCATTCGACCCAACCGTGCCAAGGGTCATGCCAGGCGCCCACCCTTGCTTCTGCAGCATCGCATGCCCGATATTCGACTTGGCGAGTGGCTTCGAGGGTGCCGAGGTCGGCTCGGGAGGAGTTGGGGGAAAGGCGGAGGGCGAAGACGTGCCACTTGACGGTCGGGGCTCGGGGTGCAGTCGACGGCGCTTGGCGGAGCGGTCGACATATGCGGGTTTTGACGTTGATGCGGTCGGGGCTGGCAGGGTGGACAGCAGCGCGCTTCTCAAGCTCGACATGCCGTGCTTGTGCGCGGTCCGCTTTTCGCCCGTGGAGAGGAGTTGCGTATATGCGGGTGTGCTGGAGGTGCCTGGTTTGGCCTTCTTGTGGTCGTACAGGGGTATGTCGTGCTCCTCGGTCACCAGGCACTCCTCGCATGGAAGGTCGTCCCGATGCACATGCACCTGGAAGGTCGTGCTGCCAATGCTGAGCGTGTCGAGGTGCCGGAGCGCCCTAGGCTGGCTAGCCGTCCGAGGTGGGGACAACCGGACAGGCTCCTCCGCCCCGGCGGGCAGGACGAACGTCCCATGCATAGAGCCCATATCGACAACCGCCCAGGCCACCAGGCCCGGGTCCCAAAAGAGGTTTGCATGAAACTTGGACACCGGCATCTCCCGCAGGCGCAGGCGCGGGCCGGGCGCCCAGTCGCGTCCTATCGAGCATCCGTCCGCAGCATGGATCAGAGCGATCGTCTTGCCCTTCAGAAAGGAGTGACCAGAGGTGGAGAGGACGACGAGGCGCAGGTCCGGGGCTGGTAGAGTAAAGCGGTCGAACGGCACCAAAGGCGGTGGATTGCTACCCGCAGCGAGGTCGTCAGATAAGCCAGGCCACTCGTACTCCGGCTTGTAGCCTTTGAAGCTCTGTTCGCTTTGTTCCTCTTCGGAGAGCTCGCCGGACTCGCGCTCTTCCTCGGCGGAGGCGGCAGACCCGGCGGATAACTCGTCCTCCGCTGACCAATCCGCGCTGTCCGGTGCGTTGGACGTTCCCCTTGGTGTGGGGAGCTTGAGGGATGACATGAATAATTATCGCACCCTTTATCGCCCGATCCCGAATCGCACTGGTCGCCGTTGTAAACGTGTGACTTCTAGTAGATAGAAGATAAGTAGTCGCCTGTTTGAAAGGGTTCGCATTCCCGCGCACAACTAGCTAACGCGGACAATGAAATCGGGACGCGCGGCAATGACATAACGAGACGGCTGACTTCACGCGGAGGCTAGGCTTGCACTACTCGCGTAGTCTCCTCAACTTTGACCCGCGCTTGATAGCATCCCCAGATCGACAAAACCTGGGGTGCATCGTAGCCAGCGGGCGTGGGAAGCATCCCGCACTACTAAATAGGGATGATAATCCCGACGAAGTCCCGCGGTTGCGCTGTAGGAACCGTGGGCGAATGTGGAGGTCAGCGCGACGCTGCCCGAGCTCCCCAGCTTATAAAGGGTTCGCGGGCGGTTCCACGCCGTCCAGCAGCCTTTCGCACTCGACTATCATCATCAGCACCATGTCCCAGCCTCCTGTTCAGTATGTGCGCCTCGGCAAGAGCGGCCTACGCGTTTCCGTCCCGATCGTGGGGTGCATGAGCTTTGGCTCCCACTTGTGGTCCGACTGGATCCTCGATGAGGACAAGGCGCTTCCCCTGCTCAAAGCGGCCTGGGATCGCGGAGTCACGACGCTGGATACTGCGAATGTATACTCCAATGGAGAGTCGGAGAGGATCATCGCCAAGTTCATCAAGAAGGTGCGCCAGCATTGCGGGGAGATTCTATGCTCTTCACTGACGGACTCACCCTACCGCAGTACAACATTCCTCGCTCGAAGCTTGTCATTCTCACCAAGTAAGCCACAACAACGACTTATCAACTCAAGTAATACTCACGATTATACAGAGCGTTCTTCCTTTGCGTCGATGGGAAACCTGAAATATTTAGTGGAAAACACCCCGAGCTCCCGTAAGTCATAAAGTTAATTTTTGGGCAGATGAATGAACCTCTGACGTACCGCGTCAGGAACACTCGCGACTTCGTGAATCAGAGCGGCTTGTCAAGAGAAGCGCTCTTCAATCAAGTCGAGGATTCATTGAGGCGCTTGGAGACGGACTACATCGATCTCCTGCAAATCCATCGTTATGACCCCAACACGCCTGCGGAGGAGACCATGTGCGCACTTAACGACTTGGTCCGCTCTGGCAAGGTGCGCTACATCGGTGCGTCTTCGATGTACGCATGGCAGTTCAGCGAGTACAACTACGTGGCGGAAAAGAACGGCTGGACGCAGTTCATCAGCATGCAGAACCACTACCATCTGCTGTACCGCGAGGAGGAGCGCGAGATGATCCCCTACTGTAACTACAAGGGCATTGGGCTCATCCCGTGGGCGCCGCTTGCCGAGGGCCATCTCGCCCGCCCGCTCGACACCGCCCAGCACGACCAGGACAAGACGTCGCGTACCCAGACGGCTGTGTTCAAGCGTAGCCTCACCGATTCGGACAAGATCATCATCACGCGCGTCGAGGAGCTCGCTAAGAAGCACAAGGTCAAGATGGCACAGATCGCCATGGCTTGGATCAACACCAAGGTGTCCAGCCCGATTATCGGGATGAGCTCGCCTGCTCGGCTCGAGGATGCCATCCCCGTTGGCATCAAGCTCACCGACGAGGAGATCAAGTACCTCGAGGAGCCCTACGGCCCCAAGGGTATTGAGGGTCATGCGTAGACGATCTCGATTCAGCCGTAGAAGAAAGTGTGACAATGAAATCATAAGTGGCTACTCTTCGCCGGAGTCTTCCTCGTGTTGCCTCGCGCCTTCGACCGGGGGAATGCGGGCCGGCCGGCGTTTGGCAAAGTATTCATGTCGGGCTTGTAAACGTTCTATCCTGCACCAAAGTGTAAGACAGCAGACGACAAGCGCGCATGGACATACCCGTCCTCAATCAGTCCTACGCGCACGTTCCTAAACACCATGTCGCCTTTCTCATACAGCGTCCACAGTGTACAACCACAGCGTTTGCAGAAGCATTTGATCTTCGGCCGGCCACTCGCTGTATCCGTGATGATATATGTGGTGACAAGTTTATCTGCGTCGGTGATTTGCATAACATCGCCAGCCCATTCTGCGTTCTGGTATCGGGTCTATATGTGAGTCACGCCATTGATATGCGTGCAGCGCAGCAATCACCGTTTGCATGGGACCACCGGCATTCTTCCTGCAATCAGTGCAGAAACAATTGTTAATCCCCGAGGGCTCGGCCATCATCGTGAATGAAACCCCTCCGCACAAGCATGCGCCAATATATAGAGGAGTGGTCATATTATATGTCGTGACTTGTGGGTGGGCTTGTGGACGGCCGGAACGAGGGACGGCGGAGACCCTCGAAACGCGTTTGCTCGCTTTCCAGTTACTCGCGTTCACGTCCTCGTATCCAGATACCTCAGTCAGCTCCAACCTGCAACCCCAAAGATGTCTTCCCAGCAACGCTACCCCTCCAGCCTCTCCCGCACGCCCATCAGTGCTGCGCACTCTCCACCACCATCTCCCAGCGCAGCATCCTTTGCGTCGCGCCCTGCCACCCCGCCGGTGAAGTCGCCAGATGGCAACACTCCTGCACGACGATCACCGCTTCCCCGCAAGGTCTCTGCAGGAGGCGGCGGAGCGAGAGACCTGCTGAGGAAGCACTATGGGCTCGGACTCGCATCTGCGAATGCGAGTGCGTCCAACTTTCCAATACCCGGAAAGGAGAAGGATCAGCCGAAGATAGATCCGATGGATATCGACAGTCCCGCTTTCGACGCGCATCTATACTACTCGACTTTGATTTCGACCAGCACGCTCCCTGTACTGTTGGCCAAGGAGAATGAGCTTATGGGTGAGATAAGGACACTGGACGCGGAGAGGCAGAGCTTGGTGTACAATCATCACCACGAGTTGATCGCTGCAAGTGATACCATCAAAGCCGTATGCCATTCTTCTGCATATATGCATGCGGTCAGATCTGACCTTTCGGCGCAGATGAAGAGACGCGCCGAAGGCTTGGATTCATCGCTAGACACGCTCAAGGCCGCATTTTCTGAAATCTCGCGACTAGGCGCCGAGCTGTCGACGTCTGACAGAGAACGCAAGGAGGGCAATGCATAATCAAGTGTCTAGGATATATCGTGCAAAAGGGGTCATGACATCTCCACGTCCTCATCCGCGTCCTCATCCGCGTCCTCATCCAACCACTCGTCGCCATCCTCCGCATCGCCAGCCGGTTCATCCTCTTCCAGCGGAGTGGCATGCACACCAAGTGCCTCCAACTCCCTTAGCAGTTCTTGCACATGCTGCAAGAGCTGCTCATCGGGATGCTGCTGTTCCGTATGCAACAGCAGGCACGTATCGAGGCAATCCCGAGCGTCGCGTAGCATGTCATCCTTTGTCATGTCTTCCCAAGGCTTCTGGGGTGCTTCCTCCTGCGCCATCAGCCAGAAACACCACCCTTCAAGGTACCACGCTTCTACTTCTTGGTCGTCCATCTCGAGGGTGCGGGATATGGAAGATAGGGCGAGGTCAAACAGTTGCAGCTCGAGACCAAGGCGGGCGAAGGAGAGCAAGGTCGGTGGAATAGGATGCGATGGCGAATCTAATCGACGTAGTTAGCCAACTTGTCATTCAAGGATTACATATACAAACCTGCTGCGATTTCTTCCCACATCGACCACACTTTTCGCACGCACTGCTCTGCGTCATCTGGTCGCTGTTGGCTCATGCGTACGCTGGCAAAGGATAGTAGAGCTTCGGTATTGTTCGGGTCTGTTTCCAGTGCTTGACGAAGTATTTCCTCGCATGACGACTCTGCTTCTGGCTCAAAGCTAGATAGCAATTTAGGGAAGCGAGGTTGAGGTTGAGGGCCAGTACATACCATAGATCCGTCATCCAAATATCGACCATACTGCAGCATGCCCGGACGACCATTTTTCTCGTTTCATCCTCTTCCTCCTCCAGCATCTGGGCGGTCTTGTCCGATCGCTCCTTCCCTTTTGCCCCCAACTTTGCGACGAGTGCCAGCACAGCGGTCTCATAGTGTTTCAAAGCGGTTCTTGGGTCATCGTCTGAGAAAAGTTGTGCCAGATACAGATGTGCTGAAGGAGGTGCCGGTTTCGGCGCAGTTGTAGACGGCGGTACCAGAGACAGGAAGATTTCCTTTGCCTTGTCCACATCTCCGTTCTCCATCTCCACAACACCCTTCAGTTCCCTCGCCTCTACGTTCTCCCCGTCCCGTTCAAGCACCCGGTCAACGAATTGGCGGGCAAGGTCATAGTCACCTTGCACGACCAGCTCCTGGGCTTTGTCGACGAGCGCCTCGATGGTCGGTGCTGGTTTTTTGGCCGTCTTGGTCGCACCCTTCTGTGAAAGAGAAGCGATAGAGGGCCCATCGGGCAACTTCGACGACATAAGCCGCGTTGAGCGCGACCTTTTCTTGGTTCGGGCCATGTTGACGGATGTACTGCAGAGCAAAGTCGCTAGGGACTACAAGGCCAAGCAAAGGAGAACCTGGAGAAAATTGATTCCGAGCGCCGGCATAATTGGGCTGTAACGTCTCGTCGCGAGCGCGCACCGCATCGGTGCACGGCAATGCACGTCGTTGTTTGAACTCGCACGACCGCACTCTCTGCACTACCCATCTTCCCCAATGCCAGAGAATGGTCACCCGTTCAGCATATTGACAACGCGCTCGCTTCTCTTCATGCTTATCTTCGCCTGCTTCACTTTCTATCTCTTCTTCCGGACCCCTGCGGCTGGCGCTCACCGGCAACAGATCGTACATCATGATCCAGTATCACCGAGCTATGTGAAGAAGATTGTAGCTGTTGGAGATTTGCATGGGGATCTGAGGAACGCACAGAAAGTGCTGAGGATGAGCGGGGTGATAGACAGTTTCGGGGACTGGAGTGGAGAGGTGGACGTGTTGGTGCAGACGGGGGATATCATTGATCGGTGCGTATATGCGTGTATTGGGTAACGCTTATAGTGCTAACCGCTGTGCAGAGGTGATGATACGATCTCATTGTTCCGATACATGGACACGTTGCGGGGGCAGGCAGGTGCGATGGGAGGGGAGGTCCTGTCGATGATGGGGAATCATGAGTGGATGTGAGTTCTGTAGTATCCTGCTTGTATTCGGCTGACAATCAATGCTCTTTTGCTAGGAACGTAATAGGTTGGTCCCCATTTGAAACTCTTCATTAACACTGCTGACCATTCTGCAGGAGACTGGAGGTGAATCTCATCCCCGTGCGCCTGAAGAGGCGTTTCTCACTGCTAGCAGATATGTCCTACCCTCCGAAATCAAAACGTTTGGCAGTGTACAAGCCCGCCAACGAGCTCTTTCGTCCCAAGGCTGGCTGGGAAGCACGTGGTGGTCGAACTACACGCTGACAACCCGATTGCCGCTGCACCCCATGCTCGGACCACCAAACACCGATTACAGCCCGCTTTCCTCCATCCCATCCTCCATCTCACATTCTGCACTCTCCTTCGTGCATGGGGGATTATCACCGTCATTTTCGTCCCTGACGCCGTACCCAAGCCGGCCGAATGCCGTTGCCCGGAGCTTGTTGCACAAGCTGCTCACGCGACACCCATCGCCGCTTCCGCATCCTCCGAACCCGTACCCTGGTCTGCCACCGGACGCCACCGAGGAGGAACATGAGCTGTATGGTGGTGACGGACCGCTATGGTACCGAGGATGGGCTCTCGGAACCGAGCGTGAGGTGTGTGGGCATGTGGATGACGTGCTGGAGAAGATAGGCGCCAGGAGGCTCATTATGGGACATACACCCACTTTCACGGTATGCTGGCATACGCTCCCATACGATCCAGGCTAACAGGTTCGAAGAACATCGTATCTCGTTGTGATGGCAAGATCATAATTATTGACACAGGCATATCACATGCCTACGGTGGTGTCCTTTCGGCCCTAGCGATCCATTACACCCTGACTCCGAATTCGACCACCTACGATTTCGAGAGTGGAACGCAGGAGTACATTGAGCGCGAGGTCGTCAGTGCGGTGTATGAGTGGAAGAACGAAGTGCTCCTGGACGACCGGCGAGCTGTCCGAGGGTGGTGGGAAGGGTGGGACTGATGTAGGAGTTTGTACGATAAACCTCAGATGACTCGTGTTTCCTCCATATGATGTCAAATGACTAGGTTTCGGACGAACGTCCTGAATGACTGGTTCGACGCCCGACGGAGCCGACACGCGTCTCGGACACAGTAGGCCGCCGCCTGGTCTGCGGTCAGAGGTTGACGTGAAACACTGCTTGGCCAGCCCAAATCTTATCTGATTGGGAGTGGCGGTGCACCATGGGCCGGATTCCCATAATTCCCGCGCAGACGGCCGCCGAGCCCGTGGGAGCCGAAGGGCACTCATGGGTGCCCGTCTCATCGGCGGGCCCTCATTTCCCGCCATGTCCCATCTTCATTGTGCAACGGGCTGGGGCGGGGACACGCCGGCGGGCCGCGAACTGGTTTCTCTACTGGACGCCGCTCGGTTCTGTGGACTCGCCCTGTGTTTGCTCAGGGGCCCAGGGCAGAGCAGGGTTTAACTGTCAACCTCGGCCCATGTAAATGACGGTGGATAGAAAAGTCGACAGCGACAGCCTACTTTTGAAAGCTCCTTTCTTGCTGGGATCTACAACTAAACGAGCATGTCTGGACGCCTATCCCCCGTGTCTTTGGCTGAGCTGGGTCCCGCGGAGGTGCCAATACTGAACTCAGGGGACAAGGAAGCTTCTGAAGCGCCGGCAGCGGTGCCCAACCCTGACGGAATTGTGATCCCAGACGGTGGACTCCAAGCTTGGTGCACCGGTACGCATAGGCAATGCGCCGTTTCAGTGGTCGCTGACGCTGCGCGGTATGTCGCACATAGTCGCTGGCGCATGGCTCGTCTCCTTCTCCACCTTCGGCTACATGAACGCCTACGGCGTGTACCAATCCTACTACATCGAGACCCTCCTCCCATCTTACTCTCCCTCCGCCATCAGCTGGATCGGCAGTGTCCAGACGCTGCTCATGATGGGCACGGCGGGCATTGCCGGTAAGCTGCTGGACATGGGCTACTTTAGGTCGTTGATCATCACGGGCACGGTGATGTACGTGGGGTGCATATTTGCACAAAGTGCGGCGCAAATGGACGGGTACTATCAGGTCTGCGCTCTACCCCTGATTCTGTAGTGTGGGATGAGTGCTGACGGAGTGTGGAGAAGGTCTTCCTCTCCCAAGGTCTGGGACAGGGCCTTGCAACGGGTATGCTCTACCTCCCCAGCATCGGGGTGATCGCGCACCACTTTAAGCGCCGGCGTGCAATGGCTATGGGGATGATTGTGATGGGCTCCTCGGTGGGGGGGATCGTCTTCCCCAGTCCGCCGTTCTCCCGTGCCCTCCAATCCGGAACTGACTGATGTGCCCCAGTAATGCTGAACAACATCCTCCAGCGCTCGAGCTTCGCCTGGACAGTGCGCGCGGCAGGGTTCCTCGTCCTAGGATGCCTCGTCGCTGCCAACCTTCTCATGTCCACGCGGCTGCCGCCGGGGAAGACGAAGGATCAGGCGAGCGTGGTGGCCTTCTTCAAGGAGGCGCACTACGTTCTCTTCCTAGCAGGCATCTTTTTCGTCTTCTGGGGCGTGACGTTTCCATGTGAGCACCCGCAGTGCGTTGGGACGAGATACTGTAAAGGGATTGACAACGGTCGCAGTGTTCTACATCCAGCTCTTCGCAAGCCAGAAGATTTCGAACCAAAGCCTCACCTTCTACACTGTGGGTCCCCTCCTACCTCCCCTTTCTTGCGCCGCCCTAACTGCGCCCAAGCTCTCAATAACCAACGCCGGCTCGATGCTCGGACGCACGGTGCCGAACCTCCTGGCGGACCGTGTAGGCTCCATGGTCCTCCTCGTCCCCTCAACCTTCGTCACGGGTGCACTGATCTTTGCGATGTTCGGGTGCACGTACGAGGGCGCTGTGGTCGTCTTCTGCATCTTGTGCGTGATCCTGAGCCCCCTTAGATGTTACTGTGCTGGTAGCCACTGACAAGGGTGCAGCTTCGGATTCTTCTCAGGCGCGTACATCGGCCTCATGCCGCCTGCCGTGGCGGATATGTCGAAAAGCTACGGGGAGATCGGGTACGCTCTCTTCCTGACCAACTTCATATCCCATCTAAGACAAGCCTCAGAGCCCGCATAGGTATAGGCATGAGCTTCATGGGCCTCTCCGCCATGTCCGGCACGCCCATCGTGAGTGCGCTGATCGGCAGCGGGCCCGAGTTCGCCTGGTGGAAGGGGATCGTTTTCAGCGGGGTGCGTGCCTTCCCCTTTCTGGCCAAGCGATTGGGGGAGTCACGTCGCTGATTCGGAAATGAATGTAGGTGTTCGTCCTCGCTGGAGGGACCGCGATGGCTGTGGCGTGGTATCTGCAGCCGCCCAAGGTGGACTTGCACGCCCCTGCTGGAGCGGCGGTCCACTGATCGCGAAGAAGCACTCTACGTGATCTCACTTGTGCTGTAGTTAGCTGCAATGAAATGCAGATAATTTCCTCGTCCCCTACCCAAGAGATGGCAGGGGAGTCGGACCACCTTGCAGAAGTCGCCCGACTAGTGTCTCGGGAGCAGGGGCCCGTCCTCGTTATTATTCAACACCACAAAGTACGCAAGCAAGCTCGCATGCGCCACACCGTAAGGGATTAGGGGTTCAGGGCCCGTCAACACCACCAGTCAACATTGCCTCACCCGAGATGCGTGGCCAAAACACGGCGAGACAACGTCATGTGGCTGTGCCCCTACGTCAATGACGTCCTCCGCCCCGCAAGGAATATGCGGGATGCAGTCAGGGTCGTCAGCGCCCGTCCCTCGTGCGCCCTTGTGCGAGGTGGGGCCGCCGTAATGTGCGGCCCCCTTTGTGCCCGCCGTCGGGGCAGGTGAGGAGCAGGTGAGCGGCCTATAAAGAGCGGCAGGTGGGAGCTCCGGTCGTGCCCCAGAAAATTCACTTGCCTCTCTCAGCGACCCTCCGCACCCAAATCACACCGAACCCGACCAACTTAGTACTTCTATACCAACAAGGCCCAAAATGCCGCTTTTCGGACACCGCCGCTCCGCTTCTCCCGCCACTGCCGCCCCGGCGCCCACTACCACCGCGGCTGCCAACGACCCGGCCTACAACAACAACACGCGCAACACCGGTCGCAGCGGGTCCATCTTCTCGCGCAACCGCAACAACAATGTCAACAATATTGATGACATCAACGGGTACAACAACGGGTACAACGGAAACAACGGGGTGCATCCCGCACACCAGATTGGCAACCAGAACGGTTATGCCGACGACGCCGAGCCTCGCCGCAGCGGGTCTGGTGGCAGCTTCTTCTCCCGCAGCAGCAGGAACGGCTCTGTCGAGTATGTTCATCCCAATCGCCCAGTTATGCAGTCTCCTGACCTTCTTCCAACAGCGGCAACAACATCCCCTCCTCCATGAACGACGCGCACAACAAGCTCGACGCCGCCGTCGCTTCCGAGCGTGCGGCCGATGCAGCGCTGCGTGATGCCCGCCTGGCCGTGCGCGACGCCCGCGACATGGTCGACCGCATCGAGCGCGAGGCGAGGCGCGAGGCCGACATGGCCGCTGCCAAGATGAAGGAAGCCAAGACGATGCGCAAGACTGCGGGCGGCCTCGGCAAGTTCGGCACTGCTTAACCACTTCGAGTCGCTGTCCGCTCCCCGACCTCTTCCCCCCTGTGTATCATTCTACGCCGACCATCCGCTACCGCGTCAAATATCCCTGCCTTGCCGAATAAAGCGACACACCCCCGCCGCAACCTATACCCGGACACGTGTCCTGCGCCTAGCGCCTATACTGATATTTTCCAACAATTCCCTACTGTTTCCTTTCACTGGATACACGCAGCGCGTCCCTTTTCTGTCCCCTGTTGACATTGTATGCCCCTTATGCGTACCTGCCTGTGGCATTATGCGAGACTGTAGCCATTGTATGACAAGACGTAATGAATGTTTATGAGAGTATAATGACATATTCGCGGAGCACTTGGATGCGCGATAAGAGCTGATGATGCGGGACCATGGCTGGCCGGTCGCTTCTTCCGAAACGGATCTGAGGCCGATAAGGGACCGCGCGTGATGTTCCGTGACGTGCGCACAGCTGCTCGTTTTCCGCACCTCGACCCTCCCTCCACTTTGCGGGAGATGCTGGGGCCTTCTATCGTGCTGTACGGTACAGTATCTGTCAACAGCTCGGGTCTGCGCCCGCAGCGTTTCCCGCAATTCTGGTCTGGAGACGAATTGCTGATCTGTGTGCCGTAACAGCTGTCAACAGCTCGGGTATGCCCAGCCTGGAGCTCCGGGCGCCTCCTCGAGGGCCGCCGAAAGAGGCTCGTTCCTTCACATACGCTGACATCAATGCGTCTTTCTAGGGCATTCGAACAGCACTAGGGCGCCGCGATTCCTACTCGACTTCCAATGACTTTGTCTAATGACTTCAGACGTTCATCCGCACTTGAAAGAGGGTGAGACTCGATCAATGAACGAACGATTTACACACTGAATGACTCAGCCTCCGTCATCCCGTGTGCTCTACAGCCTCGTGTTGACAGCGTCTATGGGTCGCGCTGGAAGATGGCCCAGGCGTGCGCGTTCGATATTAGAGTGTGTGATGAAAGACCCAACAAAGGCTGCCCTGTGATCCAAGCCCTGCCTCCGGACGCTGCGCGCCGCCCACCGCGGCGGATCTGTGACTTCCGTTGTACATTCAGCGCAACCTGTATCTGCTTCGCCGGAGGAAGGCTGCTTCGTATCTACTGCCAGTGGGGGGCACACAAGGCGGAATTGAACAGCATCGCTGACGGCCCACAGTGCCATTATTTTGCTAGTATCACATTCCCCGGGAGAGGGCGGGCTTCTTACTAACTATCGATTGTGAAGGGCATTGCAGGCTTATCAATGTCTTATATTCTGTTCGTATAGCATAGACTTGCTGGTATGAGTTCACCCTTGCAACTTGCGCCGCAAAGCGTGCCCGTCAACCGCACACTTTGCCCCAGCCCGCTGTGGCTACCCCTAGGAGGAGCAACCCTGTTTCAGATACTTCAGTCGATTGAGATTATCTTTCGCGCTTAAACAGCGCAACTTGAGATTATCCCACGACGTTTAAGAGCGGCGCCTTAGGGTTATCTGACATGGATAATCCTTCGATTATCCCACCACACAAGGCAACATTGCGCGCAAACGTGGACAAGCAGAGCAAAATTGGCATTAGGATCATATGGACAGACACAGAGCGCTAGGCTACATAGAAAAAACTAATCTGCACGTTGTTAGTCACAATCAAACGTGAAAAGGCCAAACATACCATTGAGAGAGAGGGAACGTTCAGAACGTGAACCCGGGGAACAACTTGCCGCACGACACCAGGTTCAAGATCTTCTTGAATAGGCCCCACCAGTCGGTGCCCGTATTGCCCGCCTGCTGCTGGTTCTGGAACGTGAAGGGGGAGTTAATGAACGCAACGGGCGGGGGAGGGTTCGATCCCATCGAAGCTGAGGGCGGGTACCCGTACGTCACTACAACGCGCATCAGCTGCAGTCAACGTGAAGGGAAGAAATCGTGCGCACGTCCAGAGCTCGCCGGTCCGGTCTGGGCGTACAGGATCCTGCGGTCCACGTCTTCCAAGACGTTCTCCGCACGCCTCACGGCCTCGCGAGTCACGTTCATCCTGTCGGACGCAGCCAAGGTCGCTTGGTACTGCGCGATTGAACCGGTGTAGGCAGAATGTTCGATCGACCAATGTTCGAAAGCGATCTGGTAAGCGAGTTGCGCCGCCTGAAGCTCCTGACGGGCGCTTGAGAGCTCCACTCCGAGGGAGACCAAGGCGGCCGCGACGTTGATCGAGGTGGGAGGCGATGCTGCGTAGAACACGGTCGGAGAAGGGGTCGACGTTGTAGGAGGGGGAGCCGGCGCAACGTTCAGGTTAAACGAGATAGACTGGGGCTGATGGCCGTGTATACCAGAGGCCGTGACCGCGGCGGAGACGTTACCTCCAGAGCTGTCGACGGAGGGGAAGGGGGCAGTAGGCGCGCGGATGACGTGACTGTCCATGATGCTGGATGGACGTGGATATGTGAGACAGTTGGGAGTGGGAGAGGTGTGCCGTTTAGGAAGAACATTCGCGAGTCAGGAGAGGTCGGGCAGCCGGCGAGGGCAGGAGGACGGACGACGAGGACGCGCTGAAGGCCGTCTGGCACGGGACCAAATTATTCGCGGCGCATCAGGGCTCTGCACGGCCACGCGTTTGTGGGGACCCCACGTGCAGCGGGGGTAAAGCCACACAGCCACACGTGCCCGTCTCAGGCCCCCAACGTGTTTTGGCCCCCACAACGTCCTGTAATGCGGCGAATCAACGTCTATGCAGATGCCGAATCCATCGACAGCGTACCTCTACGGCGAAACAGCTGATACTGCCCCTCTTGAACCACGATTCCACGTTATGTGAGGACGAACATGGGACGTTAGGGCGCTGGAGACGTGTTTTCGCACTGGGCCGGCTTCGCTGCACCCAGCCCTAGCCGCAAGGAGGTCGACATCGCCTTGAATCAACCAGTGTGTGGACATTTGGACTTGTGTATGCGCATGGATGTCGTAGACGTTGACAGACGTTGAAATAAAACAACGTTGAACCCCATAGGAGCTAGAGGGTGGTGGGTCGGGTCTAAGCAAAGGGGACGACAGCGAAGCGAGCAGGACACGTCTAATACGCTGTGGAATTGGCTCCGTCCCCTTATCCAATCACAAGCCTCACAGCCACTTCTGGAGGCGGGGCTAAATGACGTGTTTCTTCTGATCAAAAGAAAATTTAAGAGGTGGGGACCCTGATAACTTCGAATTGGTGCTCGGCCGGAACCCAGACCAAGCGTAACCCATCAATTATGCTACTGAAGTAGTGAAAACGTTTGGAAAGGAGTGGACGGACAGCACAGCAATCCAGTAATCTACAGATGGGAAACAATGCACAGCTTCTCACGTTGTCAGATCGATGACCTCAACGTTTGCGAAATTCACGTTTCGACCTTTCTTGCGGTCACGGTCAGAGGTATCAACCAGACCACGCTTGCGCTTCCTAGAGCCATGTTCGGCTGCACGTACGTCGCTAAGAAGTGCGGGTGGAGAAAGGGAGTCTCGTTTAACGTTTCCTATCACTTTGTCAAGGGTGTTGTCTACTTGGTGTGAAAAGCAAGTACCGTGGCAGTTTTGAGGAGTGCTCATGGCTGGAATCTTTCCAGTTCGGCCAGGGATTGAGGTTGAGTCGGACGTCGGACCCTCGAAAGATACATTCCCTGCTCAAACCATTTTGAGACGTTGAATACGAGGTCGGCAATAATCAGACTCACCGTGGGGATGCGCAGTATCAGACGAGCGAATCACAGCGTCTCGCCAGGACATGGCCAATAGGTTGCCTAACCCTTCGTACTCCAGGACGATCTCTGTGCCTCCGGAGTCCCGAATGACGCTCTGAGAAGAGCGTAGAAAGAGGACACATCCGGGAAGAAGCTGAAAGGTGTCACTATCGCAGAGCTTGATCCAACGGCCAATACCTCGTTGGAAAACCTCGACCTCGACCTGCTCGCCCGGATTGAAGTGACGACGTATGTTCGGGGAAGTGAAAGGACCGAAAACAGAGTTCTCTGCCAACGTCCAGATGCTTGGCTCAACAAAAGGCTGATGAACGTGTCAGAACGTGGAGACGCAGTAATACAGGATCAGCACTTACCGAAGTCCAGAAATAGACACTGACCGTGTGCCGGGTTGGTGTAACCACGGGTTTGACTGAATCCAGCCAAATAGGGCTACGAAGGGGCGACTGAAGCTTACGTGTGTGCATCGCCGCCGTTGTACGTCCAATCTTGACAGGGTCGTGCTCACGTTTTTGGGTGAACGGAGGGTGGTCAGAGGTCGGTGACACATCACGTTCCGCCTTCGCACGTGCCCTCCCACGTTTGGGATAGGGAGCGGTTGGTGAAGACGGAGGCAGAGACGACGATAGCTGATAACTGTCGGCAGAAGCGGCGCCTGGAGAAGACGATAAAACGAATTTGAACTTGTCGTGTCCGCCTCGACTGCACGGGCCCGGGCAGCAGTCGATGCAGGCAAGATATCGACAAAGGCAATTCCCCCACTTGAGGCACGTCGGATTGGAGCAGTGAATTCGGAAGCTCGTATTTGTTGGGAAGAGTATGGGGACTTGAGAGATGTCCCCTGGATGCTGTGTGCCGTATACGGGCGGGGCGGACGTCGCTCTCCTCCAGGCAATGTCGGCGCGCCAGGCCTGCCAATGACGTACACCACCAACGTCCCCATCACACTGTCACAGAACGTCTTTGTCAATACCCAGAAGATGAATGTACTTTGTGAACAGACGCACCGAATGGTATGACCGTCCCTTGTTCTGTGGTGTCGCTGCGACTCGAACACGTGGATCAAGGTCACTTCCACAGATGCGACAAGCTTCGTCAGCCCTGGGGGCGCGATACAGAACCTCAGAAACGGGCGACATAGGGTAATATGTAAGCGAGTGTGTGTCCCGATTGGGTTACTGAGTGAACGTCAAGTGGTTAGAGATATTTGGTACTGAATGTCCATGTCGTCCAGAGTCTTATATGCACCTGCTGCGCCAAGGTGTATAGAAGGACAAATCATGCGTTGCAACGTCGAGTGTGACGTGCGACGAGTACAAGGTGTTCCAACGTTATTCTGCAGATAGACCTCATCAGTATACCACGAAGCCCACGTTCCATTCGAAACAGGTATACCCCTTCATGATTGCAGGCAGGGATACCAGATGCTGATGGCCCTACAATCGTATCTGGTTGCTGGCCGGGTGTTGCCCAGACACTCTCCAGGAACGGCGATATCTTGGAGAACGGGAATTCTCATGATCGGAGAAAAGGCTGCTGTGCCCCCGACTCGATGTAAGTCACGTTGCTCGATTGACTACCCGCCATCCCGTTGACAACAGCAATATCTGTGAAAATCGGACTGCTCCTTATCAGCATCAGGAAGCCCGTCTTCGGATGCAAACGTGACAAACCACAATAATTCGGTCACCACACTACAGTAGCTGTGGTCGTCTTATCTGCTCATTTCCCCTCTTGAAAGATGGAATTCCATCTAATACTGCGTCCACATTACTCTATGCTCGGCCGTCAATATTTTCGCACATCCGCGGTGGAACGTTGGGGAACGTACGAACTGGTTGATGCTGTGCTTCGATGACAACGGCGAGATGGCTGATAACTCGGATCTCCGTCGTTTCTTCTCCCGGCTCCCTCGCGGTGGAGATCGATCAATAGGTGTGCCCGCATGCTATTTCCCAGAAGGGAATTTCCGGGAGAATCTTGAAGTCGAGAAGTCGAGCAACGTTGCTATCAGGCATCATGCTTCTGCTCGGGACATTGTGTGATGCGTCCGAAGTAGCCCCACCCAATCATCACCGAAACTGGTGCCACACCACGTTCGACAGCTGATCAACGTGACAGATGCGGGTTGCACCAGACAGATAAGAACGTTCACATTATCAACTCGCGATGCCATTGGGACTGACGTAAAGAGAGAAGTGTTTCCGTGCGTGGTGTGCCAAGACCAAAAATATTGAAGCTTGCTTCGATGCATACGCCAGCCATCCTGGATGAGCCTTGCTGTCACGTGAGGAGTTGCGGGTGTCTTTCCATATCGTGCTGTAAAACTCGAAGAACGACAAGACTCGCTTCATCTCTGTTCTCACAAGCTCTTCTTCCTCTGTCCAACGTTCCATTGCCGCGTGTGCACGCCACCAAGTTACCGAGTTAACTAGAGTCGATACACTTAAGGAGGACGTACAACAAGCACGACGTTAGAACGCACCTGCTTCCCTCCAAGAAGTCACAGCTTCCTCGACGTCAGATGCATGGTGCTTCCGAAGGCTGCAGAACCAAGGCTGACTGTTCGATGTCATACCCATCTTCTTGCGGCCCCGTGCATTGCAACCCAACGACAAGTCCTCATCGCGTAGCTCGCGATACTGAGCATGCTCTGGAGACAGACCCAGATGTAGCATTGCGTTCCTGGCCCGCCGGTAGGTATCGGCATGCCTCTTGATATAGACGTTTTGCAGCTCCATCGTCTTTCGAGCTCGAGTTTTCACTCCCGGGGCAGAGGCTGCGGTTCGAACGTTCTGTCGAAAAACGTGCTGTAGCCTCAGTGCTTCGATCAGATGGCCAATAGCCTCCTCCGCTTGTGCCTTCCTTAACGTCAGCTCAATAGCAGCGTGACCGTCCAGCTTCAGTGAGCGTCTAGCTTGTGCGTCAAAAGAAGACGGAAGACCGAGCTCTTCCTCCTCTGGATGTAGATCACCATCGGCGGAGATGGAAGAGATAGAGTTACCGGTTGAGAGCAACGGCATCTCGCGCATTTGCAGAATTCTCCAAGTCTGCAGCTGAGGCAGGAGTGTCGCACGGAGACTGTCTTGCTCAGCCACGTCGATATACAGCTCTGCTGTGTCTGTCGCGGCCAGACGTTGCAACTTTCGTTTGACCATGAGCCTATCAAGAGTAAGTGGCGGTTTCCCATGCGGTGGTGGGGTTCTCACTGGTGTTCCTGTAGCGCTATGCCGAGTTGGATGAACGATACGGCACTCACTCTGCCCACGCTATCAGAGACAACAGCAAACGTGGTCAAAGCAGCTGTGTCATCATCACGTAATCGATCGACGACTTGCTGTTGCGTAGGTACTATGATTCGCCTATCAGGAAACAGAACAGAAAGAAGATCAATCTGCGTACCTGCGTCGTCCGGAAATTTGTAGACACTAGCGAGCTTTCCATTACTCTCCGTAACGTGTTCTTGTTGTCGCTTCCAACGTTCCACACGATCGTTGCCAAAGGTCGTGTTCAGTTCGTTGAAGTATGCTGTTGACACTTGTGACTGCGCCTTGGCGTTGATCATGCGACGGCATAGATACGATACTGCAGACTTTAGTTTGAAACATGACATCTCGAGCGATGGAATTAACTTACCAATATCCCTCTGCTTCTTCCAGTTCCAGTCTGAGAAGTGTGTTTCGAGACAGTCACGTCGGTGGGCCGACGTCATTTCCTTTGTGCTGCCGCCCAGCTGGTTATGCTCAGCCCACGTTCGCTCCACACCTTCACCATCAACTCGAGCAGCCCCTTTCTTCCAAGACAAGGAGAACAAATAGCGGCACTTGTCTCGATGAGCATATTCATGCATCTTCGGTACAACGAAGACTACACGGTCCCAAAGAGGAAGGAGGTGGGGGAAGCGGGCAGTCATGCGTTCTCTCCACTTTGGCGACCACATACAAGCCAAGTCGTAGGATAAAAACACACGGGGCAAGCTCTCCGCACCAGAGATGGCACCCGCAAATGCGTAATCCACGTTTGAGAAACTGGAGACCGGCGATGAACATTATATACATTGTGCACTTGGTTGACACATACCGCTCCCCTACTTGAAGGTCAACTGTCCCTCCCGGTCGGTACAGGCCATGGCGGATACAGCTCCAAGAATAAACACCTGACAATCGGCATCCCAAGCTGCCCTGGAAGAGCATAGACGTTTTGAATCCGCTGCACGTCTGAGGCTGTCGATAGTCTCGGTCAAACGCTTGAACAACTTTGATGAATCTCACCCACCAGTTTGAAATCCTCGTGAGTTGTGATGTAGTTCTGAAAATGTTCTTGCTCCGGAAAGAACCCTGCTCCATTGTTGAGCGGCGTATCGTTGCCATCCACAGCTTTCTTCTTGGATGACAGACTGAAATTACCATCGCCCCCGAGGTACAAAGTGACAAGATGCCTGAAACTATTCAGTCATGGCTCAACGTGTGGATATATCACCCACAGCTTGTGAGGGTCGACGTGCTGCAACTCGTTCACTGTGACGTTGATTCCTAGTTGTGGGCAGGCGGGACATAGAGGGCTACAAATTCGGGCGGCAGCAAACGCAGGAAGCAGACGTTGAAGCCCGTGAGCTTGTCCACTACGTCGAGTAGCTTCAAGATCCATCCATATACGGCATGCACGGAGGAATTCCCTGTAGCGATCGCTGGTGGAGGAAGGGACAACGTCGCTAGTCTGTCTCACGATCTTGGCATAATAGTCGTAGGCCGATTTCTTGGAGCATAACGTGTGGAGGTGAAAATCCGCTAACACAGCGAACGTAAAAGCGGTTTGCGGGTGTTCGTAGCTGGCCGGGAACAGACGTTCTCTCAGAAGTTGAACGTAGCGTTTGGCGCCATCGTCGCACCGACAGAAAGATATCGACATCTTGTGCACCCCATTGATGTGCACGACCACGAGAGGGATGGTGGGGTATGGCACGGCGGCAGGGCATGCTGCTCCGCAGTGACCAACGTTGAGGATGAGACCCAGGTTCTGCAAGGAATCTCTTGCGAAGTAGTCGCCACTCCATACGTCGACCCAGTGAAAAGGTTGGTGAACATGAGCTTCAATCTGACACGATCGACAAAGCTCCGGTGGTTGGAAACATTCTCGACAGCGTGTGATAGGCACGGACGAACGTCGGCATTGAGCGCAGGTCTCAGACTCGGATGATCGACCATAGTGAC
This sequence comes from Calocera cornea HHB12733, assembly GCA_001632435.1. Classification (NCBI taxonomy): domain Eukaryota; kingdom Fungi; phylum Basidiomycota; class Dacrymycetes; order Dacrymycetales; family Dacrymycetaceae; genus Calocera; species Calocera cornea. The sequence goes on from KV424082.1 coordinate 63,723, forward strand.
GTAGGCATTCATCCATAAAGGTCGCTTGCTTCTTGAGAAATGCTGCAACGTGGTCCGAATCAGCCTAACTTCGCAGTCAGTTTCACAGTGCAGACGTCTCCAAACACAGTGCTCATACCAGGCTCCGCTTGTGTCCGCATTCAGCGTGATCCGGTATGATAGCTCTCTTGCTTATCAGCAGAGGTGCGGGGCGCTCCACTTCTTCGATTGATTGGGAGAACCCATTCGAACGTTGAGAGTCCTTGGAATCCTTCGATGATCGCGGGAAGGGTACATGTAGGTAATGTTCATCCACATCGTCGACGAGGAGAATATGTGAATTCTTGCGACGTTGACCAGATTTTCCCATTGTTCAAGCTTCAAGCAGCTTGTGGATCTTGCCTGTCGGAAGATAGCGCTGGCAACCTCTTGTAGAATGCTAGCTGTACAGTGGTTTGAGAGTGAACGCAATGCAGCCAACACGGCCAATGCAGGGTTCCTTCGCGCGCCAAGGAAGCCGCACCAGTGCACGTGACAGACACATGCATCCTCAGGAAGAGCTCGGAGCACAAGAAAAGCATGCCAGTCAGATAGCCTTTCTCTACACGGAGTATCACGTTCCTGTATCGACGTACGTGAGAGCAAGGCGCAGGCAGACTGAACGTGAGATCCAGCAAACGTCGAGGGCTCATACCGTCTGCTCCCGTCCCCACAGCCTCCATCTTATCGTGCCCCATCTCCCGATCATCGGGCATCAAATCATTTTCCTCCTCCCCCCACCACTGGAATGTCTGGTCACCATGCACCCTGTTAATCCGTTCCTCCGCTTCAAGTTACCTCCATTCCCGTTTCTGCCGCCTGAAACTCGGATTGCTTGGTCGCTCCCCCCTGGCTAGTACTCTCCCAGAAGTCACGTTTCTCGACTCTCCAGGAAGTCACGTTTTTGGACAGTCGCCCAGCCTCCGAAGCTTCTTGGAACACAGCGCTCTGATCCACTGTTTCCGGCGTCAAGCTACTCAGAGATCGCGGCAACGTCCTTTGGCTAATGTGGAGTCTTCTGCTGACTCCGCTTGACGACGCAGAGCACTGCTCTACCGGTCGACGTGGGCTGCACCCTTCACCTTTTCTCAGTCACACGTGAACCTAAGGATATCTGTCGACCGAACCCCCGTGGCATACCGGAAGTTCACCCTCCATCCTTCCGTCCATTCTTGACCCAACTGGGGGCCTGCACAATGGTCAACTTCACGTC
>KV424083.1:1679-63160 GCA_001632435.1 Calocera cornea HHB12733
CGGTGAAGTTCGGCCTGGGTGCATCTGTAGACTAGTCAGTATGCTGTATTAGATAGTAATGCAACTAAAGACTTACCAGGTTTCCATCTGTACTTGGTTTTAACAACGGGCAGGCCGTGCTGCTCTGCCCATTCCTCATCGTATCCCTCAGCATCTCTGGGAGCATCCCGATACCCTGTCTCAAACGTTGCTGTAGGCATCTGTGTAAACGTAGTTAGTAAATGCATCGCGTAGCCAGCAGAACATACCCGACTTACCTGCACTACTTTGCCCACTGACTACGCCCCCAAACCCTGCTGATCGCCCGTCGTATTGTTGAAGCTTGTGCGGTTGCGCACGCCGAGGCCGAAACGCGTACGAATATCTCTACGAGGACTTATGCGCGTGCCTCTGTCTCTATATCTTCTCGACGGCCTTTCTTGGAGGCGTTCGATGTGGATTCGCCCTCCTGATGGAGGTCAAAAGCGCACACCGATCGGGACGGCACATCTCGAGGGCGGAAGGCGGGGGGGTCGACAGTGGTTGACAGTACCCCTCCTGCTTGACGCCGAGGCCCTCCAGATGGAGGTCCTCAGGCGGGAGGGGGCGGCGGCGAGGGCGGCGATGGCGGGCGAGCGGGCGGGGACGGGGGCGGGGACGGGGGCGGCGGCGGAGGCGGGCAGGGCGGCGGCGGCGAGGACAACGACGGCGGCAGCGAGCACGCCGGTGGTGGTCAAGAGGAGGATGGAGAGAGAGGGCCCAGGGGACTTAGACGCGCGACGTCCCCTGGGCCGGAGGCAAATCAGCTCCTTTCGGGAGCTGATTGCTCGACGCGCGCGAGCGGGTGCTGATTTTCAGCACGGAAGCGGATGGATGCAAATCAGCACCCAATCAGCCGCTTCCGTGCATCAGCCGCTTAGGCGCTGATTGGCTGCTATTGAGCGCTTAAGGCGCTCAATAGTGGACCCTACTCCGCGTCCAGTGCCATGGTGCGCTGCTGCATGGGAAACTGTCCGGTACGACGGTGCCACAGGCGGGTGAAACTGGCTCTTCTCGAACAGATGTCGGGTACTTTTCTGGGGGAAACGAGCGCGCTCTCGTATGTTCTGTTGGAGGCTGCAACACGAGATCATACCCTTTGATGGCAACGCTCATTCGGCCGAGGAGGCACGGACCGGAGCGTCAGTATGGGACAAGCTATCTCTCAAGCTGTACTCATTGTTCGCCCATGTACCGGTAGCTAGCGTTTCCGTCTAAGAACGGGAAACATGATATAAACGGCCGCTGCTGTCTATGTGGGGATCTGGTTTATATTATGGGACATGCACGCTTCTTGGGCGACTTGGCTCTGGCCTCATCCTCGGAGGACACTGGCCAGGATCAGCAAGCATCCTGACTCTCACCATCAAACCTTTCTGTGCACTTCGAGCGTGGCGGGTAATCTTCAAGACGGGAGATGCTATCGGTGGTGGTGGGGCGTCGACATCACACCGGAAGGAGCAAGGGAAAGCAGACTGAAGCGGCCATCCGATACATTAAAGGTGCTAAATTCTATGTATGATACATACTCGTGTGCGGGATCGATACACGGAAGGCTCGTCGTAGCAGGTCGTAAGATGCTTCGCGGCCCTGCCCCTCTCGGGGTCAGAGCCGAGACACAGCGGGCGCGAATGGACAGACTCTCGGTCTAGGCAGTGCGAGTACCCGGGCCGGAGAGCGCATCATCTCATCTCTCCTCATCCGCGCCCTAGTACGCTGCTGTTCTCCTTGAGCGGCCGCCCCTGAAGCAGCGGCAGCAGATGATGTCGATGATGAAGTTCCAGACTGTGGGCGGGTGGTCAGCATTGTTTCGGAGTAGGCTACTAGCAGGCGAAAGGGACGTACTGGCTACGAGGACGGTGGTGATGCCGCCGACGATGGCCTCAAGGACCGAAGCGATCGCGGAGATGACAGCCATGATGGCCGATCCGATAGCAGAGAAGATGCCTCCCTAGACACAACAACTCGCATCAGCATCCTTTCCCACCCGAGACTAGTGAACCTATGCACGCACCATGATGTGTAGTTTGGTTTGGGGTTGGGTTTGGTTTGGGGTTGGGTTGGTTGTGGTGGGGTAGTTCAAGAAAGTGCGGTTTGCGTGGTTTGGTGAGGAGCGTCCCGTCGCGGATGCGCCATCTTATATAGTGTGACAGACTGCGAGTTGAACGGGAGTGCGTATCGGCTGGCGGGGAGGAGAGGAAGACAGCGGGACGCGGTGCGTCACCGGACGGTGGTGTGGCGTCGGGCGACGTCATCGGACCCCTGTTATGCGAGGCGCGCCTGGTCCCGTCCTGCCCGCGCAGTAGGGTCGCTGGGCCCATACGGAGGCCTGGCATGTGCTGGGCGGGTGGGCCGGTGGGGAAGGCACGCGCGACTCCATCCGCTGCTCCAAGACGCCGTGTCATTGATAGTGGGGGAATGAGCAGGATCATTGCGTGCGTCATAGCCTCGTTTGAGGCACCATGATGATGCAGGTCCCTTCCACCCTGAGGGTCCGGGGGTTTGGGCCGGGTGCACGATGCCTACCCAGCTAGTAGCACACGTGTGGTCAACGTTGTCCTAGCACCACCCTACAAGGGGCGGCTGTCGCAGAACAGCCAAACAATATCTATGAGTCGTGCACAATAGGAAAATAAAGCAGTGCAATAATACGGAATGTAGACGTGGCCATTACAAACCATCAAGACCCTTCAACCCCCACTACTAGTAATCATTACGGTCTCGCCTGCTCCCGCTCCCTGCTCGCCTTGGTGTCCACGCGTACATACTCGCTCTCCGCCGCCTGCTCATCATCGTCCTTCTTCACAGTCTGGTACGCCTCGCCCAGTATACCCAGGCCCACCGCCCGCAGCTGCCGCTTCTCCCGCGTGATGTCGGGCTGCGAGAGCACGCGATCGCACGTCTCCCGCAGGATGGACTGGATCTCGAGCCGCGCGCCTTTGAACAGCGCCTGAAGCGCCTTCTCAGCCGCTTGCTCTTCTAGCTTCTTCTTGTCCGCTTCGGTGAGGCCCTTCTTCTCGCTCTGCTCTATTTGCTCGAAAATGCCCTTGAGCTCCATCGCAGCGCGGACTGTTGATACACTAGACAGAGTCGGTTAGCATACAAGTACAATGGGGACTTTGTGTAACACCCACGTTTCGCTGAAGAAGTTCACGTTGCCCTTTACACCGTGGAACCATCCACCGACGCCGAACGGAGTTGCGTTGGAGGCGAGGTACTGTCTGCTCTTGGCGATGTAGACATAGCCAATGGCGTGCAGGAGCTCGACACCGTATGACTCTGTTTTGAGATCACTGCAAACATATGTCAGTCAACTCGGCAAGAGAAGTCAACAGAAACGTCGCGTACTCCGCCTCGAGCAAACATTGTGCCCTCCAGCTCTCCATGGCCACGCGGTCCGTCTCGCCCGTCGCATTCTCCGTAAACACCGCGAGCTTCCTCTCGAGGTTCTCAACGAGCTTCACCACGCGCTCCTCTCTCTCCTTCTTCCTCTCCGCCGCCGCCTTCCGGTCCTTCTCGTCCTTCTCCGCCTTCCGCTGGCGCTCAATCTCCTTCTGCTCCCTCTGCCCATCGGGGCCCTCCAGCCTCCGGCCCGCAGCGCCCGCCTCGCCATCCGTCCCCCCTTCCGCAGTATGGCTCGCAATCTCCGCCTTAGCCGCCTCCTCGTCCGCCTCCACCAGCGCGTCCTTCATGTCCCGCCCGATGCTGATGTTCCCCACGAGCGGGACGAACTTCTCCCCGCCGAAGAGCTTGCCGAACACCTCCTCCGGGTCGACGAAGCCACCCTCAGGGCTCGCTGACTGCGAGGGGCCAAACTCGTTGTATTTGTGCCGTAGCTGCGGGTCGGAGAGGATTTGGTACGCTTCGGAGATCTTCTTGAACTGTATAATACGGCAGGCGTTAGTCATGAGACGCGCAGAATAGCTGCAGAAAGACGCACAATTTCAGCAGCTGACGGATCGTTCGGATTCTTATCCGGATGGTGCTTGATCGCCAGTCTTCGGTATGCCTTCTTGATTTCATCCTCGTTCGCATCGATCTTGACGCTCAAAATCTCGTAATACTCCGTCTCGAGCGGCTCCTTATCCGTGCCTATCCTCCGCTGCCTCCTCGGTCGCTCAGGCACGGGCGGCACCTGCTGGCCTGCACTGCTCCCGCTCGAAGAGGGATTCGGTGTCTGAGAGCGCGACTTGCCCGGGATGCTCGGCGTGTGCAGGATGATCGTCGAGCAGTTGCAGCACTGCAGGCGCAGGGGCCCGGAGGAGAGCATCGGCGGGGGAGTGTACTCGAGCTCGACCTTGCACTCGGGGCACTTGAGCGTCGTCCATGGCTGGCGTAGGCGGGTTGGGATTGGCGTGGGGAGCGAGGTCATCGTCGGTATTGTGGTGGTTGGGAAGGGAAGCGGCGAGAGGAGCGAAGATAGGGAGTGTGTGAGAGCTGGTGATGGGATAGGGACCTAGAGACACGCGACTGGAACGAGGACGCGAGTCCGTGAAAAATGCTTCCTCCTCTCTGCCGACCACGTCACACTATTTTACGGCTTGAATGAATTCTATCTGAGGATATCCCAGCCCCATACGGAGCAGAGAGAGGAAGGAGAATGAGGTTTGTGGAACACTTGGACAGGATCTGGTTGCTATCATACAACTTCGTGATGCAGTTTGGACCCGCTTCACGGTAACCAATTTCCGTACTTGCGCAGGTCGAGCCGCTGCTACTTCGACTCACTCTTCGGCTGCCCGGAAGGGCTCTCTATGACCAGGTTTGTCATATGACTGCAATTCTTCTGAATTTGCCCGCGAAAGGTATGACAAGCCCCACACGCGGATGACTATAAAGAAAAGTCGAGTCACGAAACGAAATGGACCGAACTTGAAGCACGCATTCCGTGCGATAAAGTATGCTGAGCCTCGGGCTATTGTGTCAATAGCATATGGCTGCTTGGGCATAACATGAGTTGGCTAGCGCGCTGCGCCGGTAAGAGCTGCGCAAGCGCCCAGGCGGGCGCTTCGTCGATGACGCGGCTCACGTGCCGGTCCACACCCTAATGTCGCACGCATTACGCGCCTCTCGGCGCCCAGTCCCCTACGACCAGCTAGTCTCTCTGCACTCTCCCCAACGCCTTTCTTCTCGTCTACAATGTCCTCAGAGTCTGCACCAGCAACACCAGCGAACCTCAAGATCCTGCTCATCGGAGACTCGTCCGTCGGGAAGTCGTCCCTGCTCCTGCGGTTCGCGGACCAGAGCTTCTTGAGCGAAGAGGAGGGGTCGACGACGATAGGTGCGTCAGTTTTGTTATCTGTGCGTTGAGCTCAGCTGAACAGGACGTAGGCGTGGACTTCAAGGTGCAAAGAATCGAAGTGGATGGGACGAAGTACAAGCTCAGCATATGGGTAAGTCTGCGCTCCAGTCATTCGACACATGCTGAACCCCTGGCAGGATACCGCCGGACAGGAACGATTCCGGACCATCACTTCATCGTACTATCGTGGAGCACAAGGAGTGATATTAGGTAGCTCTGTCTTCTATTACAATAGGTAACTGTACTGATATGTCTGGCTCCAGTGTATGACGTGTCAAACCGCGAGAGCTTTGATGATCTCCCGCGGTGGATCAACGAGATTGATACGTACTGCGGGCCATCGGTGGCGAAGGTGATAGTGGGGAACAAGATTGACAAGGTATGCTATCTTGAGCATAAAGACTTCCCTTGCAATTCTGATCTGATGGTGCAGGAGTTCAGCCGACGAGTGCCAACGACGGAAGGGCAAGCTTATGCGGACCGGATGGAATCGATGTTCTTGGAAGCCTCTGCAAAGCGAGGGATTGCCGTCGACGATGTCTTCCAGACCGTAGTGCGCAAGGTGCGTCACAGAGAAACATCCACCGCCGCTTCCGGCAACTGATATGCCCTTGTAGATTGTCGCGACCCCTGAGCTCTGGCAGAAGCACAAGCCCGGAACAGCCAACGTCAACACCATGCCCGGCGCGGGTGTCAAGCTAGAAGCGAAGGGGCCGGTCGACGAAAGCCCCTGCATGTGTTAGACGTCTAATATTGCCATCATGAACTAATGACCCCCCTTTCTTCCCCAACCTCCAACTGGGCTTGGCCAAACTGTACGTTACACATGCTGTTGATTACGACGGTAGATGGAGTGATGCGGTAGTGTACACATGATTCGGTTCTCTTATTTCTTATTCTCTTTCTTCTTCTGCTGCCTTAATGACTACCCCAGTTCATGCCCATGTCGGTGCCCGCGATCTTGGGGTGATCGGCGAGCTGCGGCTTCGATTCGTACACAGCGATTACGGGCTTGTCGTGGAGCTGAGCGGGACGTCAGCTCACATCCCAGCGTTTGATGCGAATACAGAACTTACCGGCTGCCACTCCCCGTAGAACCCGATATAATATACACGGGTGGTATCCCCTCCCACCGAAGAAGGGAAGAAGATGGTGATGGAGCGGCACGCACCGAACTTCGCAGCCCTAGCGACTGCATCAGTATCCCCGTCAACGCCTTAGGCATCCAGCGGAGAGAACGTACTTCACAGGATACTCCACCGCCTCCCTAACCTCCGGGCACTCCAGCTCCTGCGCCGGCTTCTTGTCCTGCACATCGCTGAAGTCGAGGTTGTCCTCGTTCGGGAACTTCATCCATCATTAACCACAATCCTAAGGAGGTCGAGTGGAAGGACACACCAAGAGCACCTTCTGGGCCGTCTGCTCCCCTGGGCCCGTCTTGATCATTATACTTTTCAACTTGACATTGGCCGTGAATGGCACGCGGAAAATGAGCTGATCGTCGGCTTCGGACTCTACAAACTACGGGAGCGCACATACATCAGCGCTTCGCTTTCTCCACCTAGGCAAGCAGTAAACAGGACGAACCACCAGCTCATCATCCCTCTGCGCATGGGGCTTGAACACCGCGCGTCCCTCAGTCGCGTCGGTCGAGTTGAGCGCGACTACGTTCGGCAAGTCAATCTGCGCATGCAGGGAGGTGGGGGTCGAGTCGAGCGGCTTGTCGGAGGCGTCGTGGTGGTGGTCATCGTGCCCGTGCCCATCACCGTGTCCATGGCTGTGATCGTGAGAATGCGGCTGATGCGAGTGGTCGTGAGAGTGCGGGTGGGACATTATGTTTTACACGCTGCTAGAGAGGTATGTTCAAGGCGCGGACAGCCTTGCCCAGAACCAGGGTCGAGGAGCGTGGATCATGGGTTGGCGATGCTTACACAGTGGTGGCGGTGCGGGTTACTTAATGCTGACCGGCCGGGGACACCGTGCAGGGTTATCGAGGGGCACCCTAGGGTGGACCAGGGACGACTCGTCGACACCTTCCGCACCACAGCGAACTCGTCCGCGATGGTCAACCCTACCAAGCAATGGTGCGTGCCAACGGGGGCGGCATCAACCCATGTCAGATGTACCGCCGCTCCTGAGCATTCACGGCGGCTGGGCACAGAGAGAGAGGTATAAAAGGGAGGCGTGGCGGGCTTGCAAGGGACAGACCCAACTACTGCGACCAAGCAAGCCACTGCAGTTCTCACCTCTCTAGTACACCACCAGCACCGTACCTCCTCTCCACCTACGGGAGCACGTCTGAACATGTTTCAATCACTTTCTGAGATGTGCCCTCCTAAGCCGAAGTGGACGGTGGATGACATGCCCGACCTTGCGGGCAAAGTCGTCATTGTCACTGTGCGTCAACCTACTTCCTCACTGTGTACCATCTGTTGACATTCATACAGGGAGGAAACACCGGTATCGGCTTCGTAACATGCAAGTACCTCCTCATCCATGGCGCGACTGTATACATGCTTTGCCGCTCCCCGAAGAAGGCGCAGGAAGCAATCGAAAAGCTCAAAGAAGCCACTGGCGGGAAGGAGGCGAGATTTGTTCCATGCGATCTCGCGGATCTTCCGAGCGTGAAGAAGTGTGTCGAGGAGTTCACCAGCAAGGAGAGGAAGCTGGATATTCTGTTCAACTCTGCGTGAGTCTTCCATGATGCAATAGGCTGTCAGCAGCTGAACGAATCCCATGCAGCGGGGTCATGTTCACACCGATGGAGCAAGTCACGAAACAGAACTTCGATATGCAGTTCGGCACGAACCTGGTTGGGCACGCATATCTCACCATGCTGCTGCTTCCGACCCTGCTTGCCACCGCTCACTCGACACCTGGCGGGAAGGTTCGTGTGATCAACACCAGCTCCGAGTAAGTTGCACCACGGCATACATCAGTCGTCCTCTTGTTGACCACTGCTCGCAGCGGCCACTCACTCTTTAGTCCTAAAGAGGGCATCAACTACGACCTCATCAGAGACTCGCCAGCGCGCCGCAAGGTTGCGACAACCACCATGTACGGCATGTCAAAATGGGGCAACGTCGTCCTGTCCAAGGAGCTCGCACGACGGTACGGCGAGAAGGGGATCATCTCGCACGCCCTGAACCCGGGCCACCTGCGGACCGACCTGCAGCGCCATGTCGGCGGTTTGTCGGCGAAGATCGGCGACATGCTTTTGTTCGACCCCGACCCGCTTGGTGCGACCACGCAGCTGTATGCGGGCACGAGTCCTCAGGCTGCCGAGGTTAACGGGCATTATTACATTCCCTGGGCAAGGGAAGGAGTGGCGAAGAAGAACACGGACGATCCGGCGTTGGGGAAGAAGCTGTGGGAATGGCTCGAGGCAGAGTTTAAGAAATACTAAGGTCCATGTTACCGCCTATACCCCTTTTCGCATCCTTATCCTACTTCTTGCATAAATATTGTGTTTCATTAATGGTTCATTGTGTTGTTTACTCGGAAGGACTCGCTAGACGTACAGTAAAGACCCTGCGATGATGACATTTGGGCGGCGCGACGAGCACGCGATAGCGCGCGACATGAGCGACATCCACTCCTGCTCCTCCACAACGTCCTATCTTGCCAGCTCCAGACCTCAACCTCGGATGGCCACCCCGCCTCTTCCCATCGAGCTCTACGAGCATATACTGCAGTTCCTCATCCCTCGCGCAAACGACGATGCCGGCGTCTTCGCGCTGGCGCAGTGCGCCGCGACAAGCTCGTTCGTGCGCTCAATCGCGACGACCAACCTCCTCTGGAAGCCGCACTTTGAGGTTCGCTACTTCACGAGTAACACGATAAAGGATGCGGAGCGATTTGCTGCTTGCAAAGGCAGTTACTACAAACTATACCGACTGCGCCGGTTACTCGATCAAAGGGCCCTCGACACGCTGGACGCTATCATCTATCGGAAAGAAGGCCGATGCACTCTGGGCCGTATATTAGCGTATGACCTGGGCGTAGACGTGTACGATGTCCTACGTTCCCAAATGCAGGTCCACTGGCCCAAGGAGATCGCTAAATCGGGCGAGCCCACGTTGAACCAACCAACACCAGACTGGATCGCCAGGCCGTACTGGGCGAAAGAAGCCGTGGGCGTTATCACACGACTTGAGGCGTTGCGGCTATGGAGGAAAGCGGTAGTGGAGCCACAATATGTCAGCTTTGCTGAGGGCTTCGCCGCGTTCAGTGGGTTCAGAGGTATCAGCCCACAGAAGGCGCGTCTTGTACCATCTATCATCAGAGTCCATCTGCTCACTCCAAAGCATAGGTGATCAAGGATATCAATGAGTTATGCCAGCGCTGCGAGAAGCACCTGAGAGCACAAGGCGTCAATCTGCAGAGAGGGACCGACGACTACGACGTGCTGAATATCTCGACCGAGATATGCTCTTGGATGCGCTCGCAGGGCTTCGACAAGGCTACTGGTGCGTGTACTCTCTAGCTGGCAGAGCGAATTTGTGCTGATGAGCAAACAGGCGTCACCTATCACCGGATAAACAATCACTTCCTCGACTGCGTCTTGACGACCCACAAGCATACACTACCTTTGTCACTTGTGGTGCTCTTCGTCTCTCTTGCACGTCACGTTGGCTTGGAAGCGCATCCAGTCGGTTTCCCGCAGCATGTTCACGCGGTTGTCCGTGTCAAGCAGTCTGCTATTGGGAGTCCCATGTTCTCTCATTCCCCAAGTGAATGGGACGAATTTGTGCATCTCGATGTCTTCAACTCGGAAGACCGGTTCGTCCTCCCTATGCCACAATTGATCACCGTATTGGAGCACATGGGCGTCACCAATCCGGTTCAGCAATCCCAGCTACTTCGACCGGGCACAGTTCGAGAGATGTGTGTAAGGGCGGCGAGCAACATCCAACATTCCTTCCACTCGGAACTAGAAGCTCTTGCCAATCCGAACGGGCCGTCATTCCAATACATCCGGTGCGTTGCCTAGGTTATACATGGATCGCTTTCCACTAACACATGAATCCAGAGACTGTGTACATGCAGCCATGAATGCATTCGTTATGCTGGCTTCGCCTGGTTCTCGCGGCGCAACCACCATGTTGATGCACATGCTCAACTATATCGAGGAAGCACATCGACTCGACTGGTGCCTTCTGCCTACCGAGATCCTACCGAATGTCATCGGTCAGCACACTGCAGACGTGGGCGCCGTCCAAGTTAGGGAACAGCTCCAGCGGCTGTATGCGGCCGAAGAGAGCGACCCGCCGAAGGTGAAGCGTGATGCCGAGAGCCTGCCACTTGCGACCGACGGCACAAATGTGGAGTTTCATGTTGGGACGATAATGCGACATGCCAAGTTCGCCTATGTTGGCGTTATTGCAGACTGGAATGTGAGTCTCCGCGCATCCCTGTTCTTTTCTCCTAGCTGACAGCATTATCCAGACAAGGTGTGAACAACCAGAGCAATGGATGCGCGAGATGGGCGTCGACACCCTTTCCCGTGGTCGGCATCAACCCTTCTACACTGTTTTTGCAATGGATGGGACGGTCAGGTGTAAGTCTGCCGATCCCACGTTAGGCAGAGGGTGACTTATATGCGCAGATGTTGCCGAGGAGAATGTCGACACTCATACTCTGCCCACTGATTCCTGGCGCACGATCCGAGACCTGCTCGAAAATGCCAAGAACATCGAGATGCATTTCCAACGGGCCGAAGTCGGAGCGAATGGAGTCGGACGGTTCATCATGGGCGCCGATCTGAGACGGGAGTTCCCAGGCGACGTAATCTTGGCGCAGCAGGCCATGGGTAAGACTTCAAACAGCTGGCGATTATAACAGATCTCAACTGCGCTGTAGGTTTCGATTCATGAAAGGGACAACTCCCTTCAGTCCAAGACTACGACCTGGGCCAGCACTGAAGCACAATCACACGCGCAAGCAGTGGAGTCCAGCGTGGATTGTCTGCATTCATTTTGCAGAATATACACTTCTCGAACACCATCTATCGTACAAGAGTCCGCTTCGAGGGCATCATTGGCTTCTCAGTAGTTGTTGTTGTTGTTGGAACCCGAGTCACCACCCATCCCTCCACCGCCCATCCCGCCGTCGCCGCCGGACATGCCGCCGCCCATGCCACCCTGCTGACCGCCCATGCCGGAGTCGCCGCCGCCCATGCCACCCTGTTGGCCGCCCATACCAGAGTCGCCGCCGCCCATGCCACCCTGCTGACCGCCCATGCCAGAGTCGCCCATGCCACCTCCCATTCCACCACCACCCATACCGCCACCCATACCGGAGTCGCCGCCGCCCATGCCGCCCTGCTGACCGCCCATGCCGGAGTCACCTCCCATTCCTCCACCACCCATCCCGCCGCTCATACCGGAGTCGCCGCCGCCCATGCCGCCCTGCTGACCGCCCATGCCGGAGTCACCTCCCATTCCTCCACTGCTCATCCCGCCGCCCATCCCCTGCTGGCCGCCCATGCCTAAGGGTGAAAAGGTTAGCATTAAGGTGGACTTGGTAGCCGATGCTTGCTCACCTCCACTGGAGCCCATGCCGCCTCCCATGCCGGAATCGCCGCCTCCCATGCCGGACTGGTTGTTGTTGTTGTTGCCCATGCTGCCCTTCACGTCTTGGAGGGCCTCCTTCGCCTTGTTGAATAAGCCTGACATGATGTGGATGGGTGGAGGGTTGGGTTGGTTGGTGGTTGTTCAGCTGATCGAGCTGGGGCAACATCAAGATAACACCCAGTCGTTATATAGGAAGCAAGCCGCATTCCTATCGTCCAAGGCACTCGGCATCATCCAATCCTGAGGTCATGCACGCGTCACGCATCCGGCAGTATCACGCCCTCAGCCAGCGATAACCGCTACGCTGCGCTACTCTGATTGTCCTTCCGCGCGGATCGCACCGACGGGCCAGAGCACTGGAGGGCAGTTGCGGGTCATGGGCACGTCTATTCTTGACCCAAAGCCACTAGCGTCCGGGGTATGACCCGCTCTCGGTGCCTCATCTCCAATCCGAGCATGAACGGGCCCCGCTCGTCCAATCTACTCTATTCCTCGCTTATTCTTATCCCTGTAGCCAACGTGTCGCGATAGAAGTGCTACCGGTCTATGTTATCCATGCACACCGCATCGAGCGCGGTTACCCGGCAACGCATGTTCGATTGGGCCATTGTCGGTCACGTGCGAATCAGACAATGACGTAACCATGACCGCCTTGCCTGAGCAAGGTGATGCACCGTCAGCGCCCGCTTCCTGCACACGTTCCCCACCAGAACTAGCTTCGTTGTGTAATATCCTGCAGCCTTATCTCTCCCCTTGTCAACAACGCTCACTATTAATGCCTTCCTCGGAGGACAAGCCCCTGCGCACCGTAGACCCGGAGCGGCTCCGCCGCATGCGCGAGCAAACCGAGGGGTGCGTCCGGCTCCGCCCCTACCCCAGCATACTACCATTCCAGGCTCACAATGGCCCTTACCTTGTTTTGTTTTGGGTGAGCAGGAAGTATAGGATGACTATGGAGGCGTTCAAGCGGAATACGGGGCAGGAGCATGCGCTCGCCGGGACGCTCGGTGCGGGTGGGGCGGCAGGCGAGGGGCAGGTATTTGGCAAGCCTGAGCAGGGAGAGGACAAGCGGGAAGAGGTGAAGGAAGCAAAGGAGGGGAAGGAGGAGGGGACGAAGTGATGAAGGGCTGCAGAGGGGCCTAACAGTGAGATCATGCATTGCATTGTACATTACTGCAATCGACACAGCTGGCTCGGACATCGTGCATATAAGCATCCCGGTCGGAGGGGGTGTGACTCTAGATGCCGTCGGACAGCACAACTGCGGAGGGCAGCATCGCTGATCATGGCCTCCTGTTGCCGTTGGAGAGATGAAGGAGCCACGGTGGTACCGCGCCGTCCGTGGGCAGACTGGGATGTTTGATGAGCGCCTCTGCGCGTTCTCTGCAGTACATCATCATCATCAGCCCTTCTCTTACGTTCCCTGGAGCAGAGCCAGCACGTACCCCATCTCCCTCCTCATGACCTCGTCCAACAGCCTCTCCTTCTCCTCTCTCAACCTCCGCTCCTCCACCCGGAGCATCTCAAGCTCAGCACGCATCACCACCCTTTCCGCGGCCGCGTGCTCCCGGTTGGCGCGGACGATGAGCCAGCGGGTGTGTGCGCGCGAGCGATGGTCCGTCGACCCTGGGGAGGAGAGGGCGGCGAGGACGCTGGCGGGGAGAGAGGTGGGTGACAGCGGGGGAGAGACGAGGAGGGAGATGGCGGGCTGTTGGGCCGAAGCGGAGGAAGCGGGCGGCGGGCGCTGGTGCGCCGGGATGCGAACTGCTGGGCGAGAGGGCGGCGCGGTGGGAGGCGTGGGGCTGCGCTTGCGCTTCTGCCTGCCTTTGCGCTCTGCCATTTCGATGAAGAGCGCTGAGGATGTTGGCGTGGCTCAGAGAGCGCGGCCAAGCGACGTTGGTGGGCCGGGATGGTCATGCTGGCGCACCGGCGGCGGGGTTTACTCGCAAGGCAGGAAATCAGAAGACGGCCCCGAATGGGCCGATAACAGCGTGGTCAATGCGCTCCTCATCATCAAGCACTATCAAGCACGCTCGTCGTCATCGGTCCATGCAGTTGGTTCAGGAGGATAGTGGTTCATGCTGATTGTAATCATACATTGCCGCGGCGGTCATTGGACACTGTGCGGGGCAACTGAATGTGTGGCACACGTTTGTCGGCCGCGGGGACCGCCGGAAGTACTGGTCGGCATTACAATGCCGCATGTGAAAGGGCCGGATCGTCTTGGACGTCCACCTGTTTATGTTAACCAGTTATACAATACCGAGTCGACGGCAGCTTGACGAGCCCGCCGTGCTGTGGAGGATGATATGGAGGACTCACCGGGCGGGTTGCCCCACTTGGAGAAGCTTCGCAGCCACGAGGTCGGGCAGTGAGTGAGGTGCGATCCACTCGAAATCACGCGGTCTTCTCGTCACACGATCAACCTCTGCCTGCCTAATGCGCGACTCCCGGCTTCGCTCGCTCTTGGCGCAGGCCACGAACCTCCTATACCCGCTGCATACAGGGAGACAACGCTGTCACTGACGTCCGAATAACGTCCACGTCCAGCACGCTGCTCTGGCCGACGACCGACGACCCCCCGTCAGGTCAGCCATGCTCGGCCACTTCTTTCACGAGGCAGTCGACATCCTGCGCGCCGCCTACCCTGACAAGGCGCAGCACCTCACAGGCATCGTCGAATGCAGCGTACAGGGCTACAGTAGCACCACCTACATCGTCACGTTCACCGAGGGCGACTGCTCGTACGACGTCATCCTGCAGCTACGCAAGCCGGAGCATTACCTCAACATCTCGGTGCTGGACACCGCGCGCGGCTTGCTGGGCGACCTCGTCCCCGCCGCTCGGCTGATCGCAGAGTATGAGCAGCCGCGGGGCGGCAGACTCCTGGCGTACGAGATGTCGCGTATCCCCGGCAGGAGCCTGTCCGAGTTCAGCGCCAAGCGCAAGTACGTCGATTGCCTCCCCGTCACGGCCGAGAGCCTCGGTGCGCTGTTAGGCAGGTGTTGCGTGCCTGGCCAGACGGCACCGCCCCAGTTCAAGCGTTCCGTACGTAGCAGGCTGCACAAGGCGGTCGGATCGACAGACCCGCTCCTCGTGCCGTACCGCGGGGACTTTCAGGAACTGCTAGACACGATCCAGGTGCTCGATTGCCTCCCGATGGCCATCAGCAACGGCGATCTCCAGTTCTCGAACATCTTCGTGGACGAGACCGGCCGCGTCACGGGGCTCGTGGACTGGGAGGACGAGCTGCACCAGCCGCCGCTCGGCTTTGACTGTTGCTTCCTCCAGTGGCTTCTGGGAGACACCCGGGCGCTGCTCACCGGCGGGGAGTACGCACAATACCCGAACGCGGCGGAGATCGAGGAGCGTTTCTGGGGCGGCTTCTTCGCCCATCTACCGCCCGCACTCCATCTCACAAACACGCTCGTCGCGGAGTTGGAGCTCGCAATGCGCTTCGGCGCCGCCTTCTTTCACACTATCGATGGCAAATGCAATCTGCCGCGAGGCATCAGCCTGCTCCGATTACAACTCGATTACACAATCCCCGTCCGACGGCTGGGTCTGAATCTCCGTCCTCCTCAGCAGCCTCGATAAGACCCACTTCTCTATTATCGGGCCTATTCATCGGAAAGTGCCGTGCGCTAGATGCAGTGCTCTCCATTTGAAAGCTTGCGGAATGTTCGCAAACTCAGGGACCGTCGAAGGACGATCGAGCCGATCTGGCGCCTATGCTCACATCCCCTCCGCAAAGATCACGGTGCAAACGACAGGCCATCACCGTGTCGGGCCCTGATCACCACATGATCACCAGGCCGCGGACTGGGGAGTGATATCATGGGACTGGGAGTGCGGGCAGTCAAGTTGCGCTATGCTTCCTTTGGGAAAGGGGAAGGGGCAGAACCGCTCGCGAAGACTGCAGTTCTCGGCCTCACTTACTCAACATTCCACCTTGGGTCGCCGCCCGCTTTCCCGATGCGCATCGTGGTGGAACGATACGCACAAAACCCGAAACCGATTATTCCCCGCACTCAGTAGATCAACTTCGCATCAATGGTAGCATCCTTACGCTCGTCCGAGGAGCATACAATTGACTGGCAGAAGTAACATCGTTGACCGGGAAGTTGTACGCGCTCGTCTGTCGAGCCAGGAGTCCGCCAAAGCGCCGTGCAATTTCCGCCCCTAGCCGTTCCGGCTATTGGAGGAAATTGCCTCTTGTGCTAGCCCGCCGTGTGACGATCCCCTAGCACTTCAGGGCTATCTTTCATTGGGGGTCATTCCTCATTCCAACCATTATCGCCATCCAGTGTTTCGGGCCTATCAATGCGCATCCGAACGTTGCGCTCGGTCACGCTCGGTATAATGTTGCATGGCCCGACGCTGCCTCTTCGTTTTTCCACATTGCTGTTCGGACATTGTCAGCGAGTCGGTCTGCTTGCGAAACGACGGGAAGGCTTACATCGAGATCCGGACCGGACCCAGCCTTCGGCTCCTTATCACCATCAGCGATTGATACGGGAGATATTCAGACTCCGACGGTATTCTCCGTTGTTGGCACTATTATTCAATAGTGACGTGTCCGCCACATACACACGTGGGTATGGTTTCTCCCAGCAAGTCAAGAAGGCCCTGGAAGCTGCTACGGCAAGAAGCCTCGATGCGGCATTTTATGAACATAGCATTGCATATGTGGCTCGATTCGCCGTTCAGAAGGACGAATGGAGCAGTTTCCCGACAGAAGCGGTCAGAATGTACCGTGGCAGAAGACGGATGTTGTCAGAAGAAGAATCTGGACTGCCGAACTCGACCCGGGCCTGACGGGCTGCGCCGCTCTACGTCACCGTTTGCGAGGTGGTGTCCTCTGAACGCGACCGATTTACGCTGCCGCAGACACATTTGGATCATCGGCGAGTCCGGCGGTGTCGAAAGAGGAAGCCTGGCCTTGCAAGTCGCGATATTCTGCTCCGGGAGGTTCCACTGTCCTCTAGGCATGAATGACTATGTCGTCCGATGATCGGCGATGCTCGAGATGGCAACACTGCTGCTGGTAAAGCCAATCACAGTCCTGCTATTCGGTCCACGATCGGAAGGCACCCAAGCCAAGTCCTGCGGAAAGCGAAAGGCCAAGCACATCGGATGTGGATCACAAGGACATCGAGAAGGCGCGAACAAGTGCAGGAAGCGCGCCACGCACATTGAAACGCTCCACGCACACAATTTGTTCCCGCATTGTTACGTTGCTGGTGACCACCATCACGGCTTGGTCTGGCTCGGGCTTTGCTTCCAAGTTCACGCTGGAAAACCGCGAGGTTCTCGCGTCTGTCAAGTGCTACGGTGTATTGGACCGACAATTACCATTTTCCCTATCACTCCTCGTATCAAATCCGCTTCGCAAGAGTGGACCAGGTCCACCGGTACCTCTGTGACCAGACAACGAGCGCTAGCTGCCTATTCTGCTCACGGCCCGCCCGTGCTGGCTATTCTTGGCACTTGTCGCCTGACCCTCCACAGTTGTACGTCGCTGATCATCCCTGGGGACCGCGCGCGCATCCTGTCATACGTCTTCTACGTTCTAGGCTCGTTGCGGTTCGGCAGTCATGCGATGCGCCCTTTCAGGCGACGCGATGCTCGCCATCATCTGCGGCCACGCACCGTCGCCGGACTTGCAACTCTATTCCAGAGGGATGCACTACTGCTTCGGTCTGACGTCGGGATCCGCGCTCGGGGCGCCTCGGCACCGCTCTGGGCATCGCAACAATCGCAATTCTATCGGTCGATTGCCGGGCGCACCGCCGGGTCGAGGAGGGCTCGAGGATCGTTCACATGCGATCGTGGATAGGGTGCCAGTATCGAGCGAACTCTTCCAGCGATGCGGGCCTGTCGAACGCTGTGCCGACTGCATCTCGCGCCTTGCTGGCCCATCCATGCACGGGCACCGGGGCGGTTCCCGAAGCCGCCGAAGCCGGTGGGAGCTTGGGGGTTGCCCGAACCGGCCCAGGGCATCCTGACCCGAGGGCGTGGTTGGCGCACGCCATGCGGCCCCCTTGGTCTGGGGCGGGCCCCCCGATCCCGCACGGGCGGCTCCAGTGCTGACTTGCCCCCCGTGCCGCGCTTGGTAAAGATTCGGGAATTGCGCGATGCGCGATGCGCGATGCACGATGCACGGTGCACGGTGCACGCCCCCCCCCCCCGGGGATCTCCCGCTGATGTCGTGCTCGCCCCGGTGCTGGGGTGATCAGTGCGCCCGGCTTGGAAGGAGAAGGGGAGGGGAAGAGGTATGATGGGCCCACGATAGCGGGAGGCCGGAGTCGCGCTGAAGGGCTTGGAGCGCCGCAGCGGCCCTGGGCGGGCGATCGTGTGACACGCGCGCACACGCAGCCGGCGAGAGGAACGGGCATCGCCGGTGTTCGGGCGGGCGGATACGGCGTGCGGCGTGCATGAGGCCCACGGCAGGGCATGCGCTGCTCAGAAGGGGAAGCCGTGGCCGTGGGAGACACCGAGCGCAGGGACGGCGGCGGGGTTTGGGGCTTGAGGCTTGGGGAATTAGGAACACTGGAATTTATTGGCGTTTGGCACGTACGGCACAGGGCGTTTACTTAGTGTAGTAGGTACGAGGCAACAGCTTTAGGTTTATCGATAAAGGGAAAATAAGAACCGGAAAGTGGGAAGTGGGAAGTGGAAATGAGAGCTCATGAAATTGGAAAGCAGGGGAAAGGAAAGGAAAGGAAAGGAGAGGAAAGGAAAGGAGAGGAGACTGGAACGGGACGAGGGTGGGTGTGCGCTCATCGGCCGTGGCTAGTAGTTGTGTACAGTAGGATAGCGGAATCTGGGGCTCTCTTGGTTGGTTTGATCTGGTGGGCTGGCCGGGTCGAGGAGGGGAGAGAAGGGGAGAAAAGAAAAGAATAAAACGAAAATGGGAAGAAGCATGACGAATATTGAATAGCGGATTGAATGTTGGACTGACGAGGACCACACCCACACCCACCCGGGAAGGGCGAGCAGAGAATCGAGTCGAGAGGCAATTGCGATTTCAATTGCAAAGGCTCTGGAGAAGGGGTGCGAAGGAAGGGGACAGGGGACAGGGGACAGCTAGCGCCACGCAAGCGGCCAGGAGCGGTGGGGGCTGAGGGCCAGCAGAAGGAAGGGAAGGTGGGAAGGTGGGCGTGTGGCGGGGAAGGGGGCCGTGCGTATGACGGTGATGGCTGATGGGTGAGGGTCGGGAGTCGGGCGGGGCGGCGGGCGCAGCCCTGCAGGGTGCAGGGCCTGCCTGGCCGCCCGCTCTGCGCTAGCCCAGGCGCACTGGGGCGCGTCGCCCGTCTGCCCGTATGGATGAGAGTGTGGTGTGGAAGGCGAAGGAGAGGCAAAGGGCACCGAGACCGGGATCGCCCGCGGGTGGGTGACTGGGTAGTGAGTGTGCTGTAATGTGTGTGCATGATTCTGTTACTGTTCAATCTTGAAGAAGAAACCGTGGATTGTACAAGGAGGACGACTGGACTGCGACTGCGACTGGACTGCGACTGCGACTGCGACTGCGACTGACTGGATTGGTTGCTCGACTCGACTCGCTCGACTTGAGGAGACGCAGCGCGGGCGGCACAGGGGAGCACGCGCTGTGCCACCCGCCTGGCCTGGCCTTTCCCCTCCCACCTGGCCCGCGCCCGCGGCTCATACGTCGATGTCGACTGTGAAGAGGTTTCCGAGGTCCCTGAAGGCGCGCACGACGGCTGTGCGGACGCGCTCGTCGTCCGGCCTCGGGTCTGATTTCAAGCGGACGTAGACGGAGTAGGTCATTGGGCGGCCGCCGAGGCCCGGCTCGAGGTCGTCGATTGCGTAGTGGAGGAAGGAGGCTGAGCCGGAGCCCTTGAGGCCCGCGTAGTAGAAGCGGAAGCGGCCCGAGGGGTCGGCGTAGAGGACCTTTCCGCGGGCGGAGGGGGCGGAGGAGGAGGAGAAGGGTATTGTGGGCTGGTCGAGCTGGCGGAGGAACTCTTGGGATGGGGGCATCATGTCTGGGGAGGGGTTAGTGGGTGGTGGGGAGGAGGGGAGGGGGCGTACTAGATTGGGACGGGGAGCGGGGGTGTGGTGTGTGTGTGGTGTGGCGTATGAGAGGGGATTAAGTGTGGTGGAGGCGGGGGGCAATCGATTAGTGCGCTTGTTAGGGCGGGGAATGGCTGGCAAGGGGGGCAGGCTGAGGGGAGGGAGGGAGGGAGGGAGGGAGTAGCGTGGAGAGGCTTGCTTGCTCTGAGCTTGTTTATAATGATTCACCGGGGGCGGGGGCACTGCTCCCTGGGCGCGAGGGAGAGAAGAGGGTGAGCCTGAACCGGCGCGCTGGGGGGCGGGTGCTGGTGCCGGTGTTAGTGCTGGTGCTGGTGCTGGTGCTGGGCGGATGGCCGATTGGGTTCTGCTGATGGGATGGGCGGTGGATCGCGCGGGGAGGGCCGAGCAGGGGCGAGCGGGTGCAGCGCACGAAGGAGGAAGGAAGGAAGGAAGGAACCAAGCGCCGCTCGCTCGAACCAACCCGCCCCCAATATAGCCCGCGCTCGCAATCGCACGAGCACGGGCACGGGCCCCAGAAGCCAAAGCCAAACCCAAAGCCACGGGCACGAGCACGGTGGGGGGGTGCGGTGGCCAGGCGAGCGCGCGCGCACGGGTGGACGCCCAAAACTCTGAAAAACCACCCCGCCCCCGGCCCTGCCCTCACCCACGTCACCTACATCCAGGCTACTAGCGTTGCTTTTTTCTCCCCCCGCGCCCACGGCCCTGGCGCAACGGGACGGACGACCGACGAAAGTCCCCCCCCTTCCTCCCCCCCAACCCAACACCCCCTCCACTGCCCAAATCTCCCCAATCCAATCTCACAATCGGATTTTATTTTTCCTACCCCTACCCACGCGTCGCCTGACTACCCGCCGCGCGTCGTACCGTACACACACAGGTCCTTGGAGTGCGCAGGCAGGCTGGATGGACTGCACCCGCGGCCGGCGGTCAGGCTCCCGGAGCAGTCTGGACTCGACTCGACTCGACTCGCGGACCAGTCCAGTCCTCCCAGGCTGGGCCGAGCGCGCCCCCGGCCTGGGCAGGTCCCTGCCTAGTGCCACACGCTGACGAGAGCCGAAAACGAGCGAGACGAGTCAGCCCCATCCGTCATGCGAGCCTGCCAGCCGCCCACAGCAGCCACTGGTGCTGCACCACGGTACGGCACTGGGTCGTACTGCACGGAGCGCACGCACATCGTACCCTGGTCTCGCGCGATTGGTCTGGGATGCCGCGCCGGGTCTGCAGTACGTGCATGCTAGGTACTAGTAGGCGGTGCCTGGTAACCGCTAGCCCAGCAACGCAGACGACGGTGCGCACCGTCGCCCGTCGCCCGTCGCTCGTCATCTCAGACATCCCCCGCGCGCGCGCGCGTCTGGGGTTGCGCAGGACACAACCCGATTCTGAATAAGTAAAACAATGGTTGGATGTCTGGAATTTTCGCGCCCGATCCGATCCGGCTCCGGCTCCGGCAGGCTGAGGCTGGGGCTGAGGCTGGGGCTGGGGCTGGGGCGGGTCAAAGGAATGACCCGCGTTCACGGTCTGGTGCCGCGCCCGGCCTGGGCTCGGCTGCCACCCACCCACCAACGGAGGATGGTCGGTCATTCGGTTCGGGCGTGGGCTGGCTGGTCTCGCCTGGTGATCGCCGCTCGCCGCCATGGTTCACGCACTTGACATCGCCAGGCCCAGGTCGGGGCGGCTGCACGTCGCGCCCCCGCAGGTCACGCAAGCCCACAACCAACCAACCAACCAACCAACCAACCAACCAACCAACCAACCAACCAACCAACCAACCAACCAACCAACCAACCAACCAACCAAACACACACACACACACACACAGAGAGAGAGAGGAAAGCAGGCTGGTCCGGCCCTCGCCTGCGCCGTTTCCCGCCGCCCGCGACGGGTGAGACAGACCCTTTTCCCCTTTCCCCTCGAGCCTCTGGACCTTTCTTCCCGTGCGTGCGCTCACAACCGCTTTTCCGCCAACGCGGGATAGGGCCAAGCTGGGGGGGGACTGTACGACGCACGACGCACCGCGCACCCTTGCCACACGGGTTTCTAGGTTCGAGTCGACTGGCCCGCCTGCACTACTACTACTACTGTATGGATGCAGTGATATTCCCATTGCTCGGCGAATACAGCGTAGGCACTGTACACCAGGAAACCTCGCCGGCTCCCGTCCACGTCCGCGCCCGACGCGGCCGGAGATTCGGTGCCAGACCTCACCGTGCGCAGCGATGGGATCTTGTTCCGCTTTCCCGGCGCGGGGCTGTCTACATACTCACAGTACTCTCTATCTCCCGTTCGCTCCGCCTGCCCAACTGCCGCCGGCCTACAGAATGCCGATCCCGGCGCCGCTGCCGTACACCGTCTGCTGCGGACCAGCACACCAGCGGGACAAGGAAGAACGGGGGCACTGTCTCGTCTCGTTTCCCCGCACCTTGCATACGGGGGTGCCTCCCCGGAGTCCCGGAGCGGGTCGCCGCACCACACCAGCTTCAGCACCAGGCAGAGACGCGCACGCACCATGTGCTCCCCTCGCGGGTGAGACGAGCCCTGTCTCCCAGAGCCGAGAGTCTGAGTAGTTCCTCTCCCTTCTCTCCCCGGCCGCGTCGCTCCGCTCTCCTCGGCCCTCCCGTCGGGACGTGCACCGCTCCCCGCAGCAGTGGCTCCTACAAGAGAACGGCCCGGGAAGAACGGCCAGGCTGTCTGTCTCGTTATCATTCCCCGATCCGGCGCTGTATAGTATGGCAAGGGCTATGTGGAGTGCGATCGGCTCGTTGAGCACAGGCGCGCTTGTCCTTGTCCTTATTCCTCAGGCTGGGCAGCGCTGCGGTCGTCTTTAGTTCTAGTACAGTAGTCAAATGCACTCGCAAGGTTCACCCGCCGCGCAAGCTCGGGCCTACAAAGTTTGTCGACGCGTGGTGTGCGCCCGAAAATCAATACAATACGCGTCATTCTGCGCGCGAGTGCCCGGCATGGACTGGGTGTCGTGGATGAACAAGGTACAGACGCACAGTGTCTAATACCTTATTCCCTCCCGAGGCAACCTTGACGACCATCGCCATCGGCTCGCCCCTCGTGCGAATGGGATCTCGTGTATCGTGGTGTCTGTATCGTCCGTCTGTATCGTGGCAATATAATACAGCACTAATAACCTACCGCATGGAACGCCCGGAGTGACATAACCCGCAAAGCGTACATGCCGATCCTCGTGCCCGGCCGTCATGTCACGCCGCGCCGCGCATCTGGCTTCCATCGATAAGGCCCCCCAGGCCCGATCGCAACCCTTTCGTTCTCTCCCGCAGCGTCCGCCCGGTTCCCATGGCGCCCGCTTCCCCGTTCCGCTCCTCCACCAGCGCGCAGGAGTATTCACTCGCACCCCCGTCGCCGTCCCCGTCCCGGCTGGGCGGCCGGGAGAGCCGAGCGCGTGGCGACGCGCTGCGGCACCGTGATGGGAGTCTATTTGCTTAGTTTGTGTGCCCTGCCAAAAGATCCGGTGTGGGGGCCCCGACCACCCATCCACCACCCATCCACCGCGTAATTACACTCGCGATTTACATTACATCCGGCCGAAGAGGGAAACTCTGAACCCTTGCTCTTGCGTGTGCTTACCACACGGCTTGCCACAGGCGGCCTTGCTGC
Organism: Calocera cornea HHB12733; assembly: GCA_001632435.1. NCBI lineage: Eukaryota > Fungi > Basidiomycota > Dacrymycetes > Dacrymycetales > Dacrymycetaceae > Calocera > Calocera cornea. Next base: position 25,254 of record KV424083.1, read on the forward strand.
TTCCGGAAGCCGCCACACGGGTGTACTAAGCTCGCGTGGGAGGACGGCAACCCGGTTGGGACGGGCGGAGTAGAACCGCAATCGAAGGCGTCCGAAAGAGAGCTGCCCTGGATGAGACCACAAAGCTGCCGAGCGCGCTGGATAACCGCTATCGCGACTATAACTATCGGCCCGTCGATAATTTTAGAGTCTATGTGGCCAACGTCGGGGACCTGCACAGAGCCGCGGACCGCGGCTCGCCGGGCTAGAACGGAGCGGGTCCGCGCATTCGTGGTCCCCACTGGAATGCGAGGACTGTGTGTGCTCGGATAACGCGACTCAGCTCGCGCCATGTCTCGGTGTTCTCAGAATCACGACCAACTGTCACGTAACACTGTGAGCCGCACGACGGCCCAGAACACCGATCAACCTGCCAAAGTCGTCTGACAAATAAACAGAAGCGGGTCGTCGCACCACGGCGGCGAGGACCCGCGGCGGTGGTGGCGCCGAAAAGTTGCAATGCCTGTAAGTTAAGGGTCTGTCGGTCATGAGACAAGACGCTAAGATCCACCAAGTTTGAATCGGACTCGCTAGTTTATCCGACGAACCGTGGCGACGCTACGAGAATTTTCGCCCGATCGCAGAACCTGGTCCACTCATACCTCACTTGATGCATAGGGCGGCGAGATCCGCCCGACGGCCAGACCCCGACGCGCTCAAGCAGTCTAATCTGCACTTTCCAAAGGGGTTGAGACGTCGGATAACAATGACAAACGTGCAAAACGGTTGATTCCTTATATGGTATACGCGAACCGAGAAGATGTCGGTTGGCGCGCATTCGAGAAGCCGCTATTGCATCCGCTTATGTACAGCATTCAGGTGGGGAACGCGAAGTTCCGAAATCCATGTTTGCTTTCAGACCACGAATAACAAGGCATGGGTAAACTAGTGATACATGCACAAAGAACCAAGGGTTGAGATAATCAACTCGCTATTATCAGACAAAAAGGAGCGAGCGATTCCCTCCTTCGCATTTCTTCGCTCGTCAGGATATCGGGCGCCGAAACTGACGAGGGCCGATCGACCGAACCGCTTCTATTCAGCAGCTTCACAGAAAGGGAATGTGACGCGGACACCGTGTATTTCCTGCTCGTTGATGTTCCCGCACTGCACGGGAAGACCCAACAGCTCCCGAACCTCTTTCAGGCATGCATCCTTATAGCAAAGCGCTGTGAGCGCCGGGAAGAGCTTACGCAGACGTTCTGCCGTGGAATGAGGGTGACTGCAAATAGATACGGCCGCATCTAAGGTGCGCACAGACGTGGAGGGCACCTGAGGCTTCTCGCCGGGTTGACTGCAAAAGGCATCGAAGTTGACGGGAATACAAATATGGCGCAGCTTTGGACAGTTCTGTGATAGAATTTGGAGTGTGTGCCATGTCGCGGGAGGGACCCAGGCGATCGGGGTGTTCTCGGGCTCACTTCGTATCGACAAAGCAGACAGGTTGGGCCAGGCCAGCGAGAGCGCGTGATACGTTCCGTCGAGGAAGTTTAGCCGAGTCCCGGTTGCCAGAAACAGATATTCCAGGCGGGAACAACGGAGCAGAGGTTGGATGCCGCCGAAAACATCATCTTCCGGATTTGTGATATCGAAACGAAAGGATATCTTCATCAGGCTCCCCGCCCACTTATCTGCGACCAGTGTCGATACCGCTTCGACCAGTCCGGGTTCCCGACCCTGGAACTGAAGCTGCAGTTCAACAAGAGAAGGGGAGGTGATCGCACCGAGCACCGAGAACACGGCAGATCCCGTGAGTGGGATGATCGAGTTGATGCCGAACGACCTCAATTTAGAGAAAGGTGCTTGTGATTGTCCGTATGGTGTCGTATGTTCGTGCCCAAATTCGTAACCGTCAATGACAAACAGTTCCAAGTCTCGGCACTGCGCAACAGCCGCGAGAAGCTCGGTGGATCCTCGACATTGGAACATTCGTAGAAATTTCAGGCCCACGACCACTCTGGTGAGAACGGAATCCAGCACCTCTCGAGAGAAGCCCATGGCGGACACGTCCATGTCAAGGCCAATGAGGCTGGAGCAGTGAGCGACACTTTCGACCAAAGACGCGATTTTGCTGGGTTTGGCAGTCTGCCATATATGAACCTTCACTTTGAGGTACTTCAGACCGGGCGAAAAGAGTCGGATGGCGGGTTCCAGGCTTAAGTGAGACGACAATTGGGCGTCGACGGACTCCAGTCGAGGTAGCATAGCAGAATTCGTGTACTCAGCGATGGAGCACATAGCATCCACCAATGTCTCCAGGGTGACATCATGCCCACCATGGCTCGCATGTTCGCGTACTGAGTCGGTAACCGATAAGTGTCGCACGTGCGCGGTGCAATTCAGCAACGGAATGAAAGGTGACAGGAGAGGTGTTGCGGCTGGGACGACGATACTAGACTTATGCTAAACATGTCGATAACTATTGATGAGCAACACGGATTTCCCCTTCAACACTACACGCACCGGCTTTGAGTCATAGACACGCAATTCCGTCGGAAGCAACGAATTAAGCGCTTCTCCATTCACAGCAGTCCATATCAACGGCACTGACAGGGACCATAGGTTCCGACATGTTTGGCCGAAGCGAAGTTTGTCCGATGTCGAAAGGTGAGCGAGAATCTTCAACACCAGCTCCGGGATATGTAGAACAAGGTGCATGATGGTTATGAGGCGAATGCGGGGCAGTTTCGTGCTGGGTTAACTATGGAGAGGCTGACATATCGCCATGGTCGACCGCAACACGACTCATATATCGCGCCTTTGCGCCTTAGTCAGCACATTCGGACGAACTGAGCAATGGTACTGGCTACCCCTTCCACCTTGGCAGCATCCTGAGCGAGGGGAAAAAAGGGGGGGGATTAGACCATGTAGCACCGTGCGAATCGTTGCCGTATTCGGGAAAATAGCCATGCCGTCCCACGATTGAGGCGACTTGTCCGACCTCCAAACGGACGCGCTACATTGGCTGTGACGTATGAAGAGCGGCTGCCACAGATTGTCGGCAACGGATGGATAGATCTTGACAATAGTTGAGCCAGAGGGAATGGTACCAGTGGAACCGACTTACCGCCTGTATACGTAAGGACACGTCGTGGTGACAGATCGCTAGAATACCGTCATGTCGGCCAAGCGTTACAGGCCGCGGAGAACCGGGTCCGAATTGAATACGTGGACACCTGAAACGCGTTTGGCAATTATTGCTCAGAATTGGTCCACGAAAGCTCAAAGCTGAAAGGATTTTTGGTGTTGCCGTCCATGCATACTGGGCAGCTCAAACGCTGGGGAAGAGGCAAGTTCCGTAGAGGTCGGTTTGGTCGTGGGCCTCCGGGATATCTTGCATTTCGTCGACATTTCCAGTCTGGAGAGCTTTTAAGGTCAAGCTCCAACGCAGGAGTCAAGGATGCGCTCATGTGCTCCACCGATTCGCGTATGTACAGTCAAGCGTGGAGCAAATTGGTTCTGATGCTGTCGTGTTGCTCATGCAGAAGATGGTGGTCATGGCGGAAGCGAGAACGCGTTCTCGGATCAATGAGGGTCCGACGTGCGATTACGACATGACGCCTGCGTCCTCCACCAACCAATGTGACTATAATGCCCAGAGCACCGAGGCGTCGCCCTCGACATCTCAACCCTGTACACTACTGTCAACATGGCAAACGTTCCTAAGGTCAAGCTGAACAGCGGAGCTGTCATGCCTGCAATCGGGCTGGGCACGTTCTCGGGGAACGAGCCCCACGAGTGGCCACAGTGCAAGCCGTGGATTCACACCGCGTTGCAGGTGCGCAGAGTCTTGAACCAGCCAAATGCAGTGTACTGACGCGCAAATACAGGCTGGATATCGCGTACGTACGCCGTGTCTCGGGTTCTATCTCACGATTAACCAAGCTGCAGCATCTCGATACCGCATATGGTACATCCTTGCGCTAATCAGAGCCTGGCTGGCGTGTCTCATGTGCATCATATCAGGATACAACACAGAGAAGTATGTTGGCGAAGTTGTGAGGGAGAGCGGTATCCCTCGCGAGGAGATATGGGTCACGACCAAGCTGCCGTCAGTGGTTATATGCCCCCCCCCCCTGGATGCCGTGCCTGACTCCGAAATAGACCGCATCATATGTCGCGCGTTGCTGCATCGCTGGAAGAGAGCTTGGAACAATCTGGCTTCGATTACTTTGATCTCGTATGTTGCTGTTCTCTGCACGACATGATCCTGTTTTGATTTGAGATGCAGTATCTGATGCATTGGCCCATCACGCGACGATATGATCGTAAGCTAAAGCTGTGCCAGCACCCAGGAAACCAGTCGACTGACTGGGTGCAATAGCCAATCTCGGATCTCCCTTTTCGCCCCAGAAGGAGTGGCATGTTGAGGAACATCCAACGTTCTCCGAGGCCTGGGCCGAAATGGAGAAGTTGCTCGAGACGGGGAAAGTGAAGAATATCGGCGTGTCCAACTTCTCCATCAAAAAGTCGGTCCGCCGCTGTTTGATGGAATGTCAGGGACTGATTGATGCTAGCTTGGAGATCTTGTTGAAGACTGCCAAGATCGTACCGGCTGTGAATCAGGTGGAGCTGCATCCTGTACTTGCCCAGAACGAGCTGCTGGCATACTGCAAGGGGAAGGGTATCATGCTGACCGCATATTCGCCTACGGGTATGTCCTGATGTTCACCATGATCGATGCTGGAGTGACTCGATGGGCAGGGTTTTCCGAGGTCCGCGACAACCCCGAGGTCAAGAAGATTGCAAAGAAGCACGGTGTCAGCTCGGCTCCAGTCGCCCTTGCCTGGCATATCCAGCGCGGAACAAGCGCAGTTCCCAAAAGTGCGAATGTGGAACGCCAAAAGGAGAACCTGAACGTGCGTGATGTGGTGCAATGATGGCAGCTCCATCTGATAAGGTACATAGCTTCCGAAGCTCGACGACGAGGACATGAAGATTCTCAACAGCCTCGACCAGGGCAAGCGTTTATGCGACCAGCCGGGTGAGGATGGTACGCTCTTTGGCTGGACTCCGGAGCAGCTTGGTTGGTGAGGACAGCAAGGAGGGAGGCTGTAAGCCTTGTCGTGTTAGGGTGACTGCCAAATAGATAAATGAACAATGCAGACAATGAATGAAGGAGGGAACGTGTTTCGGCGGCTCGGTCGGCTACAGATTTGTATTACCCCACGTCATTGGCGTTCTGTCACAGCATGCGCACGCAGGGCTTGGAGTCAACCCCAACAGAACTGGGTCAGGGTACAGTGACGTTCACCAATAATGGCACTCGCGCCACTTATGCGGCCCAAAATTGCGTGGCGCGCATTCACTGTAGAAGGGCAGCAACTCCTTATCTTGACTTTTCCTTATAACAGAATATGGTCTCCTCGTGCATATCTAAGTGTGCTTCTAAGTGGATTTGAGGGAAGTCGACGGTTACAAGGAGCTATAGGCCTGATGAGTCAAAACACACCCATTCAGAGGGACCCTGAAAGGTGCCATTATTGGTGAGCGTCACTGTAACAGCAGAAGATCCGCCCCGGGGAAGGGTTCACAAGACCGTTGCATAATATTGACCTGAGCTGCTCAACCCTATCAACATTATAAAGATGTGATACGTTTGTGCGAGACGCTACGATCTGTTAGTCCGATGCGATGGAAAGAACGGCAGGAACATGCTCGATCGGGCGCCGCTGGGATTGGCCGAGGGGGCGCCACCATCACGTGGGAGGGAGGGAAAGTGCGGGACGGCGGACGGGCGGGCTACGTCATGGGTTCCGCCCGCCCAACTTCTTCTCCGCGCGCACCAGGCGGCACGGCGGTCACACCGCGCACGTCGAGAGCGGGGTCAGACAACCCCTTGCTCCTCACGCCCTACCCAGCCATTATTACACAGCGCCGCTCGGGCTCGCTACAATCATCCCTTGTTCCTGTCCACCGCTCATTGTCCCCGCCTTCCCCTCCCCCTCTCCATATTTCCCTCCTTGCTCACTTATCAGCAACGAGGGCACCCGTTAATCACCTTCCTTCAACACCGACAAAATGGCTGCACCCCAGCTCCGTGACGTCGCCAACCACCTCCTGTTCGAGTGCGCCTGGGAGGTCGCAAACAAGGGTATGCCAAGATTCCGAGCATACACACACATTCTAATCTACTCTCGCTCTAGTCGGCGGTATCTACACTGTCATCAAGACCAAGGTCCCCGTCACCGTGTCCGAGTATGGCGACCGTTACACCCTGATCGGCCCACTCTCCTACAAAACCGCCCCGATGGAGGTTGAGGCAGAAGATCCCACAGACCCGCACGTCGTGTCGACGCTTGCTGCCATGCGCGACCGAGGTGTCAAAGTGTTGCACGGCCGATGGCTCGTCGAGGGTTCGCCCAAGGTCATCCTCTTCGACACCGGCAGCAAGTACGACATGCTCGACGAGTGGAAGGGCGATTTGTGGAACCTCGCTGGCATCCCCACCCCTCCCAATGACCACGAGACAAACGAGACGATCGTCTTTGGGTACCTGGTTGCATGGTTCCTGGGCGAGGTGCGCACACGTTTGTTTTTCCAGCGCATACACAGAGGTTCTGATCCCGCAATGTTGACAGTACGTCTCCCGCCAACTCGAGAAGGCTGTTGTCGCACACTTCCACGAGTGGCAAGCCGGTCTGGCAATCTCCCTGTGCCGGAAGCGCCATATCGATGTGACGACCGTTTTCACAACCCACGCCACCCTTCTCGGGCGATATCTATGTGCCGGAAGCGTCGATTTCTACAACAACCTGCAGTACTTCGATGTGGATCATGAGGCTGGAAAGCGTGGTATCTACCACAGGTGTGTGTGTTGTTCGATTCGCACGAAACTTGAACTGATGTGAATGCAAGGTACTGCATCGAGCGCTCCTCAGCCCATTGTGCCGATGTATTCACAACCGTGTCCCATATCACGGCATATGAATCTGAGCACTTGCTCAAGCGGAAGCCTGGTACGCCCCAAGGCATCTGCAAGACGAGAGCTATGCTGACCGGGGTTGATAGACGGCGTCTTGCCCAACGGCTTGAACGTAGTCAAGTTCTCGGCGCTGCACGAATTCCAGAATCTGCACGCCAAAGCGAAGGCGAAGATCAACGACTTCATCCGAGGCCATTTCTACGGTCATTACGACTTTGATTTGGACAACACCCTCTACGTATGCACTTTCATATCGGTTTTTTGGGGGCAGTTTCTAAGGATAATGTGCAGCTCTTCACTGCTGGTCGGTACGAGTACCGGAACAAGGGTGTCGACCTCTTCATCGAGGCGTTGGCCCGTCTGAACTACCGCCTGCAAAAGGCAGGCACGAAGACGACGGTCGTTGCATTCATCATCATGCCCGCCGCGACACATTCCTACACGATCGAGGCCCTGAAGGGTCAGGCGGTCACAAAGCAATTGCGCGACACCGTCACCGAGATCCAGAATCGCATCGGCAATCGTATCTTCGAGCATGCAGCTCGCTATACGGGCGAGCACGGTACCGAAGTGCCCAAGGCGGAGGACCTTCTCTCGGACGAGGACAAGATCCTGCTAAAGCGCCGTGTCTTCGCGCTGAAACGGAACAGCCTGCCTCCTGTCACGACACACAATATGGAGGACGACAGCAACGACCCAATCCTGAATCAAATTCGTCGCGTGCACTTGTTCAACAATCCCCACGATCGCGTCAAAGTCATCTTCCACCCCGAGTTCTTGAACTCGAACAACCCCATTCTTGGCATGGACTACGAAGAGTTCGTCCGTGGTTGCCATATGGGTGTCTTCCCGAGTTACTACGAGCCATGGGGCTACACCCCGGCCGAGTGCACTGTCATGGGCATTCCGTCGATCACGACCAACTTATCAGGGTTCGGCTCGTTCATGGAGGATATGCTGGAGAAGCCAGACGACGAAGGATGTTATATCGTCGACCGTCGCATGCGCTCCTTGGAGGACTCCGTGACCCAGCTCACCGACCAGATCTACAGCTTCGCCATGAAGAGCCGCAGGCAGCGTATCAATCAGCGCAACCGCGTTGAACGCCTTTCTCCTCTCCTTGACTGGAAAAATCTGGGGATCGAGTACTCAAAGGCACGCCAGCTTGCACTCCGTCGGGCGTACCCCGACTCGTTCGACGAGGACGACTACTTCGACTTCGACTCTCACGTCAACAAGATGCCGTTCTCTGTGCCGGGTAGCCCGAGATACAAAGCTGGGAACATGACTCCGGGCGATATCGGTACGCTCACGGAGGAGATGGAGCGCCTGGGCACGAGCGACTACCGTGGTGCTCCCCAGTGGCCGCACCTTTCCAAAGCAGAGGATGACGAGGACAGCTATCCATTGTGCGTACCTACTCAACCCAATTAGAATACCGATACTAACCGTATTTTGCAGCCCGCTTGTCCTCAAGGTGCGCAGCCGTGCATCCTCCATCATGTCCGGCTCCAGCACACCGGGTGGTGGCTTCAACAAGACTCTGAGTGAGGGCGACCTCCAGCGCGCGGACGAGGCCCTCAGCCACCACCAGCCCAACGGCAACGGCCATGCAATGCCCAACGGCCACTAATTTACTCGCCCTCCCCAAACAATTTCACTTTCCGAATGTCTTCCTCAACTTACGCTTCAAAGAACATCTTCCAGTAACGCCTTTTGCTGTGCTGTAACGATCCGCCTTTCAAAAGTATGTTGATCCGCCTTCTTCCACAAACCATGTTTCTCCCCTGCCCAGAGGGCTTGCCCTTGTTCACTGTAAAATCCCAGCATCCTATCCCAAATGGCGTGAGAGGTTGTATATAGTTATCACAAGCTAGGTAGCGTATGTAGCGGAAAATGCGATGGTTGCTTTCCTCTGAACCCCGCCCAGGCCCGATTGACGATCAGAGAGAATGCGTTGCGAACAGAACATATTACAATACGTTTTGCAGGATAGTGGATATATCGGCCGCACTGGATGCCGGCCATCTAAGCATAGTCCCAAGAACAGCGCTCCGGGGTAGCGCAGACGCGTACAACCAGGAACTAGAACCCTCTCCGCTGCAGCTCCTCAAACACGGAGAACGCCAGCCGCCGCTGCGTCTTCGTCGCCTTCCTGCCTCCTGTCCGTCTTTGCTCCTGGCAGACAAACGAGTCCGGCGCGCCCTCCCAGTCGTCCAGGATGTACTTGCTCCGCTCGCTATCGGCCACGCTGCTCTCGCGCTCTCCGCCGAACAGGTCCAGCGCGAGCTGGGTATGGGACACACCCGCATATGTGGTGACACACCGCGGGTTGATGAGTATGCGCGCGGGGCGGAAGGCAGAGTTGGGTACGGCGAGGTTGACCTGCTCGTCCTGGTTGGGCAAGCTCAGCGCCGGGTCGTCCTGGCTCTCGGGCATGGCGTCAAAGTCACTTCCGACGTTCGCGTCCGGGTCCGAGGAGTCCTTGACAGGCTTGCGGATGTTGGGTGCCGCGTCGGGCTCTGCATCTGGCCCGGGATTCGCCTGCATGGGAGGAGCGAGCTGGGCCGGGTCGTCGTCTGCGCGCCTCTCGCCCGCGGGGTCGACCTCCTCCAGCTCCTGCCGCTTCGCACGCTGTCGCGGCTGGTCCCACATCGCTTCACCCGCACGCGCCTCCGCTCCAGGGTCCTTGGCAGCCTCGACCCACAGGTCTCGGCAGAAGTACGCCTGCGAGCTGTCCTGGCAGTCCCCGCGCGCGTCCCACTTCGGCTCGGGTTGCTCGGGGTGCGCCGTCGTGTTGTGGTACTGCGTGCCGGAGCGGTACTTGATGCCACGGTAGTAGGACTGCGCGGGATCGATGATGTGCGTGCCGGACTCGCAGCAGAAGACTTGGAAGGGAAGATGCTGGGCGTAGCGCGCTGAGCCGACGGCGTCCCGCGGAGGACCGGCGAGCTGATTGGATGAGGATTTGGACTGACGGAACTGGTCGCCGTCCATGTCACGTGTTCTCCAGCTGTGAAGATGTCAGTGTCTATCCGCATACACAAAGCACGAAGCGTACCGGTCAGAGAAGATGAAGAATCCATTATGCTCTGCCCAGTCCATGCCGCAAACCATTGCCGCGTCGTTGAGCTGAGACACCTTGATCGTCTCGAAGATATCGTTCGGGCAGGTGAAGCCCTTGAGCCAGATGACGCGGTGGAACTTGATGTTCCTCTTCTCGTACAGTTCCCTGAGCGGCTCGAGCACGAGGTTGCGCGTATGCGCCTCCTCGAGCGGGTAGTACGCCGCACTAGGATCCTCCGTCATCGCCGACACACGGCGGATACGGAAGGGGATGCCGAGGAGGACAAAGATGGCCTCGCACAGATCGGTGAGAGTCTGCGTCGCGTCCTGGCTGTCGTAGTCGAGCATGGATACGAAAAGGTTATGCGTGCCCATGCGCCGCGCCATCTGGACGATCACGGCCAGCTGGTCGACGAGGAAGTGGTCCGCAGAGTGGATCACGATGGCGATGAAGTAGAGATGCGAAGGGTCCGATATCTCCTCGTAGTTGCCCTCTTTTTGCCCGAACGGTCGGATGAGCGTGGGGCATGCGGCCGCAACCCAGCCGTTCAGGGAGAGCAGCTCGTCCACCGCCGATCGCACAATCTGGGCGTCGATTTGCGACGTTTCGGGAGAAGTCATGCTGCCGTATTATCAGCATATATGCGCCGCGGGGTAGAAGAGTACAACACGTACAAAGGCAGCTGGAACCGGTTCCAAAAGTCGTTCACGCCGTTGTCCATGATCTCATCCAGGATGTCCGGGCGCTCATCCCTGTCTATCCTCGCCTGCAAGAAGGGGTATCGCTGAACATCGAGGACATTCCCGGAGATTGCGACGCGCTCGAAGACGCTATTTGATCTGATCTCGCGGGACGAGTCGCGCCCTCCAAAGAGGTATCGGAGGAAGAGGATGCCTGCGATGAGAATGAGGATGCGGGTGACGAGCCGGGAGCGGAGGAGGGGGAGGGCCATGCTGGCCGGCGGGAGAGTGCAGACAACGAGGAGTGAGCAGAGGGCGGCGTGGAGGGGTAACGTAAAGGAGGGTAAGCGCGTACGACACGAGCAGGAGCGGCGAAGGGGCGAAGGGCGAAGAGGCGCGGAGACAAGCCACCGCTGCATGCCGCTTTCAAGCTTCACTTTCCCGCCGACCACGGAACCGGCCGCATCAGGGTCCGATATTACGTAAGCTACTTTGGGCGAGAGTCACCCAGCGCCCCTGTGCGGGTGCTCTCCCGCGGGCGCTTGACTCGCTCGTCGTCTAGATGCAACAACAACAGCATATATCCCCCTCTCCCTGATACCTCTATACCTCCAGCTATGCCCAGCTCGGTCTACTCATCACCGGCTACAGAGCCGGACTCACTTCCACCTATGACGGACGGCGAGTCCACGCTGGTCCTGTACAATTTCTCAGGCGCGGTACATGACGCGGACGTGATCCTCCGCACGACGGACGACGTCGAGCTGCAGGCGCACCAGCTCATCCTCCGCCGCGTCTCCCCCGTCCTCTCCGCATGCATCGACTCGGCCATGTGCGACTCGTGCAGCCGGCCACGGATCCAGCTCCCCGCCGAGGCCCGGATCGTCGATTTGCTCCTCACACACCTGTACCCGGAGTACGAGCCCCACGGCGCGGAGGTGTTCGACGATCTGCTCGCCCTCATCGACCTCGCGTACACATACCAGATCCAGGCTGTTGTCAACCGCCTCAGGAAGGAGCTCGTCAAGGAGGAGTTCTTGTATCAGCACCCGATCCGCGTTTTCTCAGCCGCCACGGCATGGGGGCTCGATACGGAAGCGTCACAAGCGGCCGAAGCGTCCGGCGTGCTGGACCTCTCCACGCTCTCGTCAGAAGACCTGCGCGGCGTCAGCGCAGTCGACTACGTGCGTCTCGTCAAGCTGCACAAGCGGCGCCGCGCCGAGATCTCGCAGGCGCTCGAGTTCTGGCTCTCGCGCCGGTGCAAGACGTGTCAGCACTCCAATTCCTGGGCGGCGCAGTTTCGTGCACGCGCGCTCGCGGAGGTGCAGCGCCGGCCCAGTACGAAGGTCATCTTCGGCGATGACTTCATGGGGCGGAACGCTGCTGCGGGAGCGTGCTCGTCCTGCGACTTGCACTTTGCCTTTGTGGAGGGGTGGAAGGAGCTCGTCGAGATGTGCAGACCGGGGAAGAACCAATACTGTGTGTCCGCTTTCTCACCCTTGACGATCTTCTGATACATTCTGGTAGTCATCCCACGCCCACCGACCATCAGTCCGACTGACTCCCAATCCTCCCTCCCGCCCATTCCCAGTTTCGAAGACGGCGACGTTATCTTGCGGAGCCATGATGGCATCGAGCTGCGCGCATACAAGCGCATCCTCATGGAGGCATCCATGTTCTTCAAAGCGCTGTTCGACCTGCCACAGCAGTGCGATAGCGAGGATGACGAGTCTCTGCCGATTGTGGAGTGCCAGGAGGACTCGGTGACGTTGCAGAAGCTGTTGCAGCTTATCTACCCCCTGCCAGGTCCAGAGTTCCGAACGGTCGACGAAGTCCAGCCGGTTCTCGAAGCGGCAAACAAGTTCGAGGTCGACGCAGCGGTCGCAACGCTCGTGAACGTCCTCCGCTCATCGCGCATGCTGGCCTCAGACCCCGTGCGCATATATGCCCTTGCCTGCCGCTACTCTCTCGCTTCATTACAGCGATCCGCCGCTGCTGCCTGCCTGCGCGTAGACCTCGACGAAACAGGGGAGATGTCCGTGATCGGCCTCTCGGCCGAGAGCTTCACGCGGCTGCTGAACTGGCGCAACACGCGCTCGGCGCAGATCCGCAAGCTGCTCTCGGACCAGTCGTACGGGCATGTATGCCAGGTGTGCCGCGACCGCTGGACGTCCCGCTGGCTTGGGCTGGCTCTGTTCGAGGTCTCCAAGCGGCCCGTCGGGGAGCTCATCTTCAGCCTCGAGTTCGTGATGCAGGCGATGGACATGGAGCGCGTCAGCTGGCAAGGCATCCCTCATGGCCACTACTGCGGGAATTCGGTCACGGAGGGCGACAGGGAGTGGATGAGGACGCTCCGGGGCAGGGTAGCGGAGCTGCCGGAAGAGATGGACGTGTGAGCTGAAGATGAGAGCTGGGAGCCGATGGTGTGATGCTGTGATGCTATGATTATGGTTTTCTTTAACGAATCTGAGCAATGTTGTGACTATACACGTCCTTCTTCTTCCTTTCCGTGTCTGTATTCGATTGTAGAAGTAAGTGATACCCCCTTATTTACGTCGTCCACCACTAGGCAGCCACAAGTGTACAAGTTTCACCGTGTTTCTGTCCTGAGAGGTCCTGAAGATTATACGGCAACAGGATGAATAATTACAATTAGGGTAATACCAGTGACACGTAAGTGAGAACAATGGTGTAGAAGGAGATGGGTATAGTGTCTTGAAGCTAGTACTTCTTGAACTCTGCCTCGAGCCATTCCCACAGCTTCTTCCCCAACGCCGGATCGTCCGTGTTCTTCTTCGCCACTCCTTCCCTTGCCCAGGGAATGTAATAATGCCCGTTAACCTCGGCAGCCTGAGGACTCGTGCCCGCGTACAGCTGCGTGGTCGCACCAAGCGGGTCGGGGTCGAACAAGAGCATGTCGCCGATCTTCGCCGACAAACCGCCGACATGGCGCTGCAGGTCGGTCCGCAGGTGGCCCGGGTTCAGGGCGTGCGAGATGATCCCCTTCTCGCCGTACCGTCGTGCGAGCTCCTTGGACAGGACAACGTTGCCCCATTTTGACATGCCGTACATGGTGGTTGTCGCAACCTTGCGGCGCGCTGGCGAGTCTCTGATGAGGTCATAGTTGATGCCCTCTTTAGGACTAAAGAGTGAGTGGCCGCTGCGAGCAGTGGTCAACAAGAGTACGACTGATGTATGCCGTGGTGCAACTTACTCGGAGCTGGTGTTGATCACACGAACCTTCCCGCCAGGTGTCGAGTGAGCGGTGGCAAGCAGGGTCGGAAGCAGCAGCATGGTGAGATATGCGTGCCCAACCAGGTTCGTCCCGAACTGCATATCGAAGTTCTGTTTCGTGACTTGCTCCATCGGTGTGAACATGACGCCGCTGCATGGGATTCGTTCAGCTGCTGACAGCCTATTGTATCAAGCAAGACTCACGCAGAGTTGAAGAGAATATCCAGCTTATTCTCCTTGTGTGTGAACTCCTCGACACACCTCTTCACGCTCGGGAGATCCGCCAGATCGCACGGAACAAATCTTGCCTCCTTCCCGCCAGTGGCTTCTTTGAGCTTTCCGATTGCTTCCTGCGCCTTCTCCGGGGAGCGGCAAAGCATGTATACAGTCGCGCCATGGATGAGGAGGTACTTGCATGTTACGAAACCGATACCGGTGTTGCCTCCCTGTAAGAATGTAAGCAGATGGTAGACAGTGAAGCAGTTGGTTGACGTACCGTGACGATGACGACTTTGCCCGCAAGATCGGGCATGTCATCCACCGTCCACTTCGGCTTAGGAGGGCACATCTCCGAAAGTGATTGAAACATGTTCAGACGTGCTCCCGTAGGTGGAGAGGAGGTATGGTGCTGGTGGTGTAGAGAGGTGAGAACTGCAGTGGCTTGCTTGGTCGCGGTTGTTGTATCTGTCCTTCTCTAGCCCGCCACGCTTCCCTTTTATACCTCTCCTTCGCTCTCCTTCCGCTTTGGAGGTCGAGAAGACTCGGCGGTGCGTCTGGATTGGGTCGGCGACGACCGCGTCGGCGTGCACCTACGCTTGGCAGGGTTGACCATCGCGGACGAGTTCACTGTGGTGCAGAAGGCGTCGACGAGTCGACCCTGGTCCACCCTAGGGTGCCCCTCGATAACCCTGCAAAGCGTTCCCACGCGTTTACGTCACCGACACCTAACGGTCAGCATTAAGTAACCCACACCGCCACCATTGTCTAAACACAGCCCACCACGATCCATGATCGAGAATGCCGCTGAACAGCGAGGGATTGTCTCGTCGGGTCACCGCCTGATGCTGACAAAGGCAGTCCGGGCCTTGAAGTCCTTACCGTGACCCTGTCGGATTTCAACCTGCTCTAGGCTGTAGGGAATTAATGCTCGCCCCGCCTTCAGGGTTCCCCCCTGTGGTGCTGAGCCCATGCATTGACCTCACGGGACCCGACGAGCGTACCCTGCGACCACTGCACACCGGTTATGGTCGGCGTGCTGTTGGATGGCATTATTCCGACCGGTGAATGACTCGATGCAATTGAGTTATGGCCAATCAATGACATAAACGTGAGACAGCCTCGCTAAACACGGGCGTCTCCGCCAATACACCGTGCTCGCAGTGAGGCACTTTCGGTAACAAGCGCGAGCTAGGAAACCCATGTATTCACCGGGAAATGAGCGACTGTCCGAGAGCGGATTACCCCGAAATTTGACGCCCGGGACAACGCGGCAGGTAACAAAGGACTGTACGGCGTAAGAATAAGACAAGGACAGTGGGGTATCACATAATTTCTGGGTGTATGACGACCAAGGAGAGGAGAGCAAGGGGGAAGGAGGCGCTCAGCGCCGCTGAGAGCCACGGGAGTACCCCATCTGGAGGTTGTCCAGCTCGGCTTCCAGTGCCTTGATGGAGCTGTGGGCCAGCTCGAGGTCCTTGTTGAGCCGGTCGCGCTCGGCGATGAGGTGCTGCTCCCACTGCCTGAACCGCGACTCCTCGTTCTTGACCTGCTCGGTGAAGCGCTTCCGGAGCGCCTCTTCCTCCTCCTTGAACTTGGGGTTGTCCTGCTTCTTGACCTTGCCCTCGCCGAACTTGCGCGTCTCCATCTGGGTCTGGCGGTACGCCTCGTAATGGCTGTCCTCAGTGGTCGAGATGAGGTCGAGCATGTGAGTGCGGATGAGAAGGTAGCGCAGCTTGCGGAAATCGCAGTGCTGCTCATTCTCAACTATGCCAGAGGTCAGCATGCAATCGAGGTGTAAAGAAAATTGCGCACCTTCGGCAACACCCCACGGATACTGCCTGCCCTTGACGGTCCTGCCATCCGGAGTCTGAACATCCTGGGTGGAACCGATAATCGCAAATGGCATAGCGGCCATGAGGATCTTGGCGTGCTCCATGCTCTGCTCATCATCCGGCTCCATTGGGGGCTGGTAGATGCGGATGCCCTGCGCGGCAATCACGTCACGAATACGCTGCTTGAAGACGACGAGGTCCTTCTGCGTCAGGGTATCAGCCTTGGCGATGACTGGGATCAGGTTGACACGGGTGCCCAGGCGCTTCATGATCTCGATGTCGAGCGGCTTCAGGCTGTGAAGAGCATAAGTACGAAGTACGTGCCAATGACATAAACGGACGTACGTATGCCCAGTTGGCCGCACGAAATACAAGCATGCGTGCACCCGGAGGTCAATTTTCTCATTGCGCTGCGGCTGCTGCTCCTGGCGCATGTACGCCTCGTGCTGGTCATCGATGAAGTCGATGATCGGGCCCCAGCTGTCACGGTTGTTCACGTAGTCGCCAAACCCGGGGGTGTCGATGACCGTGAGCTTGATTTTGAACGACTTTTCCTCCAGCTCAGCCTTGATTATCTCAATCTCGGTTGTCTTGTCGAGTGCCTTGACGTGCCGATTCTTGTAGTTTTTAGGTGGGGAGAGCTCCGTGGAAAAGAGCGTGTTGATCAGGGTCGTCTTTCCCAGACCAGACTCGCCTGATGAAAAAACGACTCAGTGGGGTACACGATAGCGAGGGTTGATCACGGCGTACCGACAACCATGATGGTAAAGTGGCCACCCCGCTTTGCAACAATTTTGTGCCTCTACAGCGCATGCATTTAGCGTGGCAGCCCGACGCGCGTAACCACGACATGCTCACCTGGTTGGGCAGATTGGCTATACCAATGCCGGTGGACGCCGGGGCGGTGGGCGCAGCATAACCGTTTGCGGCCATTTTGGGTATGCAGAAAGAGAGTGAAAGAAGGAGTTGACGGCGAGGACGCGCTCTGAAACGACGAAAGGGCGACCGAGGACGGTGCAGTCGACGTGCAAAACGGAAGCAGAACTGTTCCAGGGAAAGGAAGAAAGAAGAATCACATCGCGATGTCCTACTGGTTGCCGCGTGTCGACCATCTCCCCGCGCTCTGCAACGCCTAAGTCGCCTTCGTAATGAGCTATATGCGCCCTTTCGCAAGCTGTGTCCTCCAGCACCGCGACTGTCCTCAACGTGGCACGACGATCATCGACAAGAGGGCGGCTCTGAATACCTGAAACAGTCCTTGACCGAGAGACGCGCGACCCCTTGCTGTCCCACTTATTACGCGGGGGGCGGCGCGCCCGAGCAGCGACGCGCCACGCCCGCGACAACCTAATCGGCTGGAACTCATCAGCGATGCGACCGTTGATCGTATGATTCTGGCAACATCTATTTATTGCTGCCTCTCCGCCGAGAGGTATTTAATCATGCTCACCTGGCTTTTGCACCGGTGACTCCTCCCCCCCCGTACGCATCCGCCATGACATTGTGCTCGAACCGGGTGCCTCTCTCGGTGCGTAACCACTCTGCTGCAGTACACCCTGCGCACCCAGGCTGATGTTTCGTACAGGGCAGTCCATCAACATGCACCATCGACATTGCCCTCATTCCCCTTCCAACATGGCTGCTCCTTGCATCCCTTCCGGTATTTCTCATCCTGGCTCGTTCAAAGCGCTCGCCTCCTCTTGTCCGAACACGTCTCCAGAAGACCGTGTGGATACTCTATCTAGTCCTGCTCGCTGCCGATATCGTGATGAGCGTGCTTGAGATGACGAGGTTGGGCATTGCGAAGCTTGGCATTGGTCTATTGCCTTTCAACACGGTTGGGCTCATAATCGCCATCGTAATAGTTGGCTGTCGAGGAAAGGTCTCTTGGCTGTTCTTTCCTGTGAGTTCATTGCGCTCTTGTGACAGAGTGGATAATTGATTCGGTAACAGCTGGGCTTCTTCTGGCTTCTTCTGGTCGTTTTCGAGGCAGTCAAGGTCAGCCGCCTACGGCTCCTGCCATCGAGTACGCCTACCGGGTATCCCGGGTCGGATCAATTGCTCGACAACGCGGTCATGGTACGTACATTCCTGTCAATTTCACACTCGGCCCTGATGCAGTCACGTGTAGCTCGGTCTTGAAGCCTTATTCTTGCTGCTCGACACATACGAAATCATACTGCTTTGGAAGAATCGGCAGCGGGCCCATGACGCTCTGGCGACACATCCCGGCCTGTCCGATGGCAGCTTGCCCCTCCGGCAACCGACTGTGTCCTCGTATGTGGCGCCCAAGTAAGACTGAGGTCTTTTCATAGTTCCCTCATCTCTACTACGGCCTTATGATTCTGCATGGACCCTGTTATTTCAGTTTCTGTAATGCTTGTAGGATTCCGCCATTCCCATGCTCGTTTACCATAGCGTATCATCAGGATAATGAAAGCTGCTCGAACCGCTTGACACCAACAAAGCGGATAATCATGGGGCATCTAACTCAGTCTGGCAAGAGCGCCTACCCTTAACTGAACGTGCTAGAAGTCCCTAATACCTGACAACATTCCGTTGAAGACATTGTCAGGGTCCAGTCAATCTTTCCCTATTACCAGATCCCCCGCACCCATACCAGGCAATCGACCTTTCGAGCGTCGCACTCCGGCCCCTTACGTCCTAATGTCCGCCTACGGCACCATTCCTCGCCCTGCCGGGGTCATCCCCAAGCTCAACCCCCTCACGTACGCCGTCATGTCCAAAGAGACCAATGAGCGCATGGGCTTCGTAACCGTCGTCCCGGTGAAGCGGACGTCGATTCCGGATGCCCTGTTCGAGCACTTGCACGGGCTCTTCAACTCGATTCTCGACGAGGGAAGGACGTATCCGCAGGAGTTTGAGCTGACCGGAGAGGCATTTCAGGATTATTACTTCTGTGAGCCGACCGGACGTCTGGACGACCAAGAGACTCATCCCGTCGGCAGCGTACGATTGCTTCGTCGGCGTTCGAGACCAGAACTTCATTCCGACACGAGGCACCGGTTCCTGGGATCCTCAAGTCGATGCATGGGTAAGGCGAGACGTAGAGACGATAGAGGATGTCCTCGGGAAAGATGTGAAGGACTATAAGGAGCACGTTGTTGGGATGTACTATGTCAAGCCCAACTACCCGGGACGATCGAGCCATGTGCGCCTGGCTTTCCTGCTGTTCCAGATGTCGAGATTGACCTATCGAGCAGTGTTGTAATGGCGGGTTCATCGTCGACCCGTATCATCGCGGGGCAGGGTACGGATACATTCTCGGAATGTCGTACCTGTACTTCGCACCTCGTCTCGGTGGGCGGTGTACAGTGAAGCGAAGGTTCTTGACTGACTTCTCCATTAGGATATCTCGCCTCCGTCTTCAATCTTGTCTACGCCAACAACACTGCGTCCTTGAAGATCTGGGACAAGCTCGGTTTCACGCGCGCTGGATTGATCCCCCGAGCAGGGCGGTTGCGAAAGAAGGGCGAGAACGGGGAGGAGTTCGTCGATGCGGTCGTCTTCTGGAAGAGCTTGGTTCCGGACCAGGCGTGGGCTAACAGGGTGACCAGGACTGAGGGTCTTCACGAAGTATAGCGCTGTAGTTGCGGGTTGGAATGATAACACAAGCATTAGACTTCCCAGATGCCAACGCCTTCGACGCGAGAAGGGAGTCGCCCAACCGTTTGGAAGCGCGCGTTGCCCATGAACTTCCACATTGTCGATGAGCCAGCAAATGTACTTCCTGCAGCCAGCTTCAGTACAGTTAACGGATGCTGCGACATGATTACGTACCGTGCTCGGTGCCCGTCCGATTGCAAATCACCACGAAGCGCTCCGTGTTCTCCCCGTCCAAGAGCATATCGCTGAGCCGATACAGCCAGTAGGCGACGTTCTGTCTGTCCCACTCCCTCCCGCTCCTCTGCTGCCTCTCTCGTTGGCCACTCTGCATCCCTGCCTCTAGGACGGCAGTCACGCCTTCATCCCCAGCCCGCTCCTCCACTGCCTCTGCGCCCTCCTCAAGTTCATCCAGGTCCGTTTGCGTCTCTGGTTCTCCCTCCTTGCTCGCTTCGGATTTGAGCCATGCGCATATAACGATCAAAAGCCGCACGTCGTTCTGTATGCACCACTCTCCAAGGTTTACAGGTGGATTCAGGTCGTTGCATATCGCAAGTGCAGTGGTGAGCCCTGCAATCGGGGTGGGGAGTAAAGTGAAGTCATGTCCTGCCCATGTCAGTCAGTTTAGGACATCACTACGACGCACATAGGCATACCTGGCGATGCCCATGGCAGGTCCATCTCGAAGAGGTTGTACTTCCTGTAGTTGTGAACGAGCCCCTCTGGACCGTATACCATGGCGCTGTTGTACCCGATCTTTCCATCTTCTGACTTGCCATCGGGCAACTCGGGGTAGCCAGCTATGACATTGCATCCCAGCCTGCGAGCTAGACGCGCGCAGAAAGAGGCAGTCAAGCCTTTGTTGGGAGACTCGAGAAGCGGCTTGAGCTGAGATGGGTCGGGGAAGGCATAGCCTGGGGATTGAGTCAGTCAGACCGCTCGAAGCAGGACGGATAGATAGAACACACCGGAGAAGCACATCTCAGGCAAGCAAACAAGATCGACGGTTCCAGGCTGTATCCTTGCAGTCACTCCTTCGACTCGCTTGATGTTGCGCTCTACATCCGCCCACTACCGGCACATTGTTAGCATAGTAACTGGATGGCGTGGGAAGTGGACATGCGATGGGTGTGTACTGGACCACCGCTACGCGAAGGCCAGGTCGCGCAGACATGGCGAGGTTTCGAGTAGAGTGCTTTGAGAGGATGCGTAAGGGCCGCCAGAGCATGCAAGGACGACAATATGCGGGCAAGCAGAGCGTTACTGACCGGAAGCCGAGGGTTGATGTGGCATGTCCATGAATGGAGGACGCGCCGACTCACAGACACGTTACGGCATCTCCCGTCCACAACCTCCGCCGCGTCGTCGGAGAGCTCGCGACGACGGCGACGACTGACAATTAACGAAGAGTGTATACTGCTTCATTTACTTGAGAACCTCGTCATGTCTTGTAAACCAGCCTGTGCTGCTTGAGCGGGTATGTGTACGCTCCTACTTACATGCTCAGTGACTGGCCTCTGCCTTGAGACCTAAAGTGATCGGAAGCACGAGCGATGTCTCTGCACCTCACCCACGCGACGTGGGCTAGCAAATAAGAGTGACGCTGTCGATCTGGATCTAGCTGCGTTTCTCTCTCTTTCCCTCCTTCAAACAGCAACACCGACACATACAACGATGTTAAGTCTCTCCTTTGCCTCGCTCGTTCTCTTCCTCGGGCTCGCGACTGCTGGCCCAGTCTCGCGCCGAGCACGCCCACTTCAGCTACGCGGGCCCACTCGGTCATACAGCTGCCTTCGTCCCGACGGGACCTTTGACTACTCTTGGGCACACACTCAGTCGCAGATGGTCAAGGCCAAGTATCAGCATACGTCGTCTCTGGCTACCACCGTGGAGCCTCTGCCCAACACGCTGACTGTGAACCGACGCCGGTCGTCGGGCTCTGTTCAGCTTGTGGATTACATCCAGGATGGTCTAGATCTCGAGTACTACGGTGGGATCTCCCTCGGAACTCCCGCCCAGCAGCTCACGGTAGACTTTGATACCGGGAGCGCGGATCTGGTGAGCACTTCGGAACGGCATGTATGCGCGTCTACTGACCTATGCCATCACAGTGGGTCCCGACTGTTTGCGTGAACTGCGACGGCGACCTCCCTGAGACCTACTTCCACACGGAGCAGTCCAGCACCTACCAGCAGACTGAAAGACCGTTCGAGATTACTTATGGCAGTGGTGAGGTCGCTGGTACAATCGCAAAGGATACTGCCGAGCTCTCCGGCTTGCGCGTGACTTCACAGTAAGTGTGCATTACTGAATGCATGCATGTCTTAAGAGGTCTTCCAGGACCCTCGGCGCCG
The DNA here is from genome assembly GCA_001632435.1 of Calocera cornea HHB12733. Lineage (NCBI taxonomy): Eukaryota > Fungi > Basidiomycota > Dacrymycetes > Dacrymycetales > Dacrymycetaceae > Calocera > Calocera cornea. The sequence continues at coordinate 47,228 of KV424083.1, forward strand.
TGAATGTTGTATCCCAACAATTCACGAACGACCCTTCCAGCGGGATCCTCGGCCTGGCGTTCCAGGGCATTGCTCAAACTCAAGCACCGCCCATCGTTCAGCAACTGTATACGGCTGGGGTACGTTGATGTTCTCGTGGATACGTTCTCCCATCTGATGAGACATCAGGCCCTCGATCAACCGTTATTCGCATTCTTTCTCAGCCGACAGACTCAAGGTGCCGTCCTCACGATTGGTAGCACCGATACGTCGCATTATAGTGGCGACATCACCTACACCTCGGTCACGACGGAGTCATATTGGGAGGTCCAGTCCACCGGCTCCGTCGTAAACGGCAAGACCGTCGGCCAAGGATTCAAGGCTGCCATCGACACCGGCACGACGCTTATCTACATACCCACCTCCGCAGCTACAGCTCTCTATGCCGCCATCCCGGGTGCACGGTCAGACCCGGACGAAGGTAGCGGCATGTATGCGTACCCGTGCGCCTCCAATCCCAGCGTCGGCTTCAGCTTCGCTGGCTCCCCCAACGTATATACCGTCGACCTGCGGGACTTCAACCTTGGTCCAGCGAGCGAGCAGGACATGTGTGTCGGTGGAGTGATCGGGATGGACATAACGGATACGAATGACGAGCCCCTGGCGATCATCGGAGATGAGTTCCTCAAGAGCTGGTATAGTGTGTACAGTTTCGACGGGCCGAGGGTCGGGTTCGCGAAGGCGAAATGAGAAATGCATCGTCTCCACACTCTTTTTGAAAGATGATACAAATAGTGTAATACAATAGAATAGTCGAATTGAACACGGCCATGCAGCTGCGAACCAAATGAGTCATGCATGATATCCGCTTTGAAGAAGCTGCAGAAGGTCGCGGCAGTAGAAGCTACAGAAGCCAGGGCTGGGCGAAGCTGCTGGCGCACAATGGGCAGAAGCGTTCGAAAGAGGCCCCGGAAGAGCGTTGGCCAAGTGCATTCAGCAGACTGAATCAGTGGAACACGATGAATTCTCATTCCCACCACTTCCACCTGTCTAACCTACACTACACCTCACGACCTCCCCCTCCCTCCCCAAAATGCGTACTACGCCCGGAAGATCTAAGCATGTAATATGTACCACGTGTGGTTCGGGCGTTATGATAGCGGTAGCGACACAGTGATTCGGAAGACTCGAAATGGATGCTTGGAAGACGGAGAGGAAGCTCTGCAGGGAAGAGACGGAATGACGGTCGAGGGTCGAGGGTCGAGCGGACAGGAGGCAGTCATATACGCGAACGAAACAGAACAGAACATATGATATCGGAGCAGCGAGAGAAGAAGCGAGCGACCGGAGATCCCAAAGAGATTGGATTGAGAGCGAAGGAGAACCAAGGAGAGTAAGAGAGAGAGAGAGCGTGCGGTGCGGGTCGGGATCAGAAGCATACGAACGAACGAACGAAGGCGGGTACTGCGCTCGGGCAGATTTTAGGAGGAAGGCGCGATGCAAGAGGCAGGGGGAGGAGAAGATGAGATCAGATCAGATGGTGACGCAGTGGAGCCGGATCCGAAGCGGCTACAGATCATCCGGGTCGAGCGACTCTGGCAGCTGGTCGATCTTCTTCTTGAGCTCCTGGAGCCAATCATGGTCCGCGATGTTGAAAATGTTGTTGCACTGGTGGTAGCCGATGCGGTCAAAGCTGCGCCTGACCTGCTCGACGTCGAACGACTTCGTCACAAAGCTGAGCGAGAAGATGGCGTCGCTGACGGGGCGCCGGCGGATCTCCTCCAGCGCCAGGCGCAGCCAGTTGGACGCCCAAGCGATCTTGCATTGCTCGCAGGGTGAGGGAGGGGGCCGCTCCGTCAGGATCGCGGCGATCTGTGCTGCACGGGTGTCGCGGAACTGGAGCAGGCGGAGGAAGGAGATGGCCGAGAGGCCGAAGACGGACTCTTCCGCCGTCTGCTCGAGGTCCGATCGGAGGGTGAAGCTCGAGGCGAGGCGCGCAACGTCCGGCAGCTCGTACCTGCAGGCTAGCGCATACACGCGCACGGGATCGAGCTGGATAAAGTGCGGTTCGCGGAGGATGCCGGCGAGGTGCTGCAGCGCCGAGTCCATCTCGAACTTGTGTGCTGCCTCGAGCACGGGCTCGATCTGCGCGAAGGTGCGGAACTGCGGTTTCGGCACGGGGTAGATGAGCTGCAGGAGCAGCTTGAGCGTCCGCCCCCGTTCGGTGCAGTCTACGATTGGCATCGCGCTCTCCGGGTCACGCGGGTCGATATCCGGCTGGGACTGAGGCAGCGAGAACAGGTGCTTCCAGAAGTGCGAGGCCTGGATGAGGATGCGCCGGTAGACGCGGATGTCCTGCGAGTCGATCGAGCGCAGAATGCAGTCGCCCTCCGAGAAGATGTTGTCCATCTGCGGGGTGGAGGGTACAGGTGTCATGGGCGAGACCTGCGATGCGGTGCTTTGTACGGACTTGCGGGAGTAGGCTGCGGGGCGTCAGCTGTGCGCATACATAAACCAGGTTGCAGCTTACAGGGCGAGTGTCGCCGCATACTCTGCGTTGCAGCTTGCTTCAGATCCTTCATCCTTTGGCTGAGCACAAAGTAGTTGTCGCACTCGGGACAATTGGTCTTCCCGACCTCCTGGTGCACAAACTGCTCGCTGAATATCATGTCGGTCCCGGGGCGCTTCTTGATCTCGTCCACCGCGCGGACGTAGTAGCGCATGCTCCAGCTGTCGCCAGGCATCCCCTGACAGGTCTTGCACAGTGCGGACTTCCACCCCTTGAGCGCCTCGAGGATGTCGCCCCTCCGGCGGCGGTGGCGCGTCATGAGCTTGACGAGGTCCGTTGCGCTGATGTTGCCGACCTCCTTCTCGCCCACCTGGGCCAGGTCGAGCTTCCCAGTCGCCTCGGCGGCGATATCCGCCTCCTCGTTGAACCGCCAGCGCGTCGCAGCTGCGTATATGCGGATCGGGTAGTTGTTCAATATCTCTGGCTTGACCAGCATCTTCCGCAGCAGCTGCATGACGTGTCCGACTTGGTAGACGACTGCCAGCTGGAGCACGGCGAGGAAGGCGTCGAGGTCCTGGCCGACCTCCGGCCGGCAGTCAGGGTAGATGTACTGCAGCAGCATGTCTATCGTCCTGCCCTCTGCGTCGATGTTGAGCACGGGCACCTCGGGGCTGAGCTCGCCCAGCGCGTTCGCGAACACGGGCGACGCACGCTTAAGCATGATCGCGTGCGCATACAGGTCCACGTCGTCCTTCCCGCGGAGGATGACGTCTGCGTCCTCGACGCCGGTGCCGAACAGCGGCGGTGGGAGCGGGAACTCCTCAGCGACGACGTCGAGCCTCGACCCCGGGCGGGTGGTCGCGATGGAAGAGGCGTCGGTGATGGAGGAGAGGGTGAGGCCGGGGTGCGGGGGTAGCACGTCCTGGTCATCGCTGGCGTAGCCCATGCTGGGCTCGGGGCCGGGGAGGGCGAGCGTCCAGTGCTGGTGCTGGAGGGAACCCGCCTGCCGGTACGGAAAGTCCGCGCTGAGAATACGCACGGTGGGCGGTTGGGGGTGGGGTAGCGGTGGGGGTGGGGGGCGATCGGCGGCGATGGGGAGGGGGGAGGTGGTGGTGCGAAGGGAGGAGGGTACCCAGGCGAGTGGAGAGGTGATGGAGGTGATGTATGTATGTACCTGTGGTGCCGTGGCGTGTGTCGCTCCAGCTCCCCGGGCAGTGGCCGTCCCTCGTCCCACAACTCGCCGCTCTCGTCCACTTCCCAGCCAACGCTCGAAGATCACTCAGCCCAGCCCTCGAGTGACCTCACCGCCGTAAAATTCCCACCGCTTCTCGAGCCGCGCTCTTCCTCCTTCTACGCGGAACACCGAGCAGCCGCTGTTGCAGCTGGGTTGCCGTCACCGTGAAATGCGCATCCCCCAAATTTCTGCATTCCCACACCCTCTGCCCCGCTTCTCTTCGCGAAGCACACCGCGGCCTTCTCCGCGCACTTCACATTCCCACCGGGTGTGGCAGTGCTCGGGCATACTGTATCATCCCTCGCTCTTCCCATACCCTCACCCTCCAGAAATCTAGAGTGGACAATGCACCCTGTGGCGCCGAAGCAGTCCAGAACGTCCCAACGTCGTTTCGTTATTGGCCGAGCAGGTTGCCGTGGGCAAGATGTGACGCCGGCCATGCGGGCGCGCGGCGATGGACAGCGCTTCTGTGGCTGAGCCCCCGAGGGCCCTTGCCGACGCCTGCTCCCGCTGCGCGACGCGCACCTGATTCGCACACTTGGCGTGATCACATATAATCCTCCGACATCCGCGAGATAATGCGATAATAACAATTTGACATTATAGCCGCGCGTCATATGCCCCGCCTGCAATGATTGTTGTGAGAAACGCACCCCAGTCTCGCAGCCACTTTCAGTTGTGGCTAACCCCGTCATCCCGCCCGCATTCGTGGCGCGCGCCGCTCTACTGTAAAAGTATCCGAATGAATCCCTTGCGCGGCCCTGTTCCCAACATCACAACATCACAAGTCATCCCTGAGCGCGACACCCGGTTTCTCGTCGTCGTTCTCCGTCCTCCGTCCTCCTCCTATACCACTCCCGCTCCACTTTCAAACTTACATTCATTCCCGTACTCCCCTACCTGTTTCAGCTCTTGATAGCTCATAGGACTAGTGCGGCAAACCGAGGCTAGCGAGCGGTAAGGGACCGATCCGACATCGTCACATCGTCATCGTCATGGCGCCGCCTGTGTTCTGGAAGCCAGGCACCACCGGCCCAGGTACGCCCTTGCACCAGCCACTCGTTACAACGCCGCGCTAACCAGGAGCTTCTTCATTGTCCTCTCATTGTACATCTGTTGCGGCTTCATCATCCATTCATTGTCACCCTGACCGGCGTCCCGCGCTCCCCCGATGCTTACCCCGCTCGGCTTCCCACAGGTAGCAGCCTCGACCGCACGACAGCGGATGACGGCCCTCTGGTCTCCTCCTCGCAGAAATTCGCCTCCCTCTCCCTCCAAGCGCAGCGCGAGCGCCTTCCCATCGCACGCCACCGCCGCGCCCTCCTGTATGCCATAGAGCGCCACGGCGTCGTCATCGTCGTTGGGCAGACCGGGTCTGGGAAGACCACGCAGCTTCCGCAGTACCTGCTCGAGGCGGGCTGGGCAAGGGAAGGGCGCGTGATCGCGTGCACCCAGCCGAGGAGGATATCGGCAACGAGTGTTGCACAGCGCGTGGCTGAGGAGGTCGGATCGGTTCTAGGGGACGAGGTACGTCCTCTCTGTTCCTTTGTCACGCGCGTCCTGCGAGCAGCAGTTGACCTGGTGAACGTATAGGTGGGATACACGATCCGTTTTGAGGACCTCAGCGACCCGGACAGGACACGCATCAAGTACCTCACGGACGGGATGCTCTTCCGCGAGTGTATGCGCGACCCGCTGCTGAGCAAGTACTCGGTTATCATGGTACGCTATTTCCCTATCACAGTGGTACGATGGGCCAGTACTCATGAGGGTGTTCGGGGCAGATCGACGAGGCGCACGAGCGGAGTGCATACACTGACCTGTTGCTTGGTGTGCTCAAGAAGTGAGCCCTTCTTTAGAGCGAGAATTACTTTGTATTGACTCATTACGCAGGATCCGACGCAAGCGCCCCTCCCTGCGACTCGTCATCTCCTCTGCGACGCTCGACGCGTCCTACTTTTACGACTACTTCACCTCCACACCGGGCACCACACCTTCCACCGCCTCCAATCCAGACGAAGCGACGGTCGTCTCTCTCGAAGGGCGCATGTACCCCGTCGAGGTCGCCTACCTGCAGGAGCCCGTGAGCGACTACGTGAGAGAGGCGGCGGAGGTCGTCAAGCGACTGCATGTGCGCGAGGGGCCGGGGGACGTGCTTGTTTTCTTGACTGGGCGGGAGGAGATTGACAGGTGTTTGGATATGCTCGCAGAGTGGATCCCTACGTGCGCACTACCTTTCGCTCATTCACAAATGTCATTGGTACTGACGAGCCGTAGGATGCCCAAAACGGCGCTCGCGCTCCACCCGCTCCCACTGCACGCGGGCCTACCCGCCGAAGACCAACAAAGGATATTCGACCCCTCCCTACCCACGTCGCGCAAGGTCATCCTCAGCACCAACATCGCCGAAGCGTCCATCACCATCGACGGCATCCGCTTCGTGATCGACACCGGGCTGGTGAAGCTGCGCTCGTGGGACGCGCTCACGGGCATCTCCCGGCTTGTCGCGACTCCGGTGAGCCAGGCTAGCGCTACGCAGCGCGCGGGACGCGCGGGGAGGACGAGCAGGGGCGTGTGCTACAGGCTGTATACGGAGGAGGCGTTCAAGGGGCTCGAGAGGACCACCCCTCCCGAACTTATTAGAACGGACCTGAGCTTGCAGGTGCTGCAGCTCAAGAGCTTGGGGATCGATAACCTGAACAAGTGCGTCCCGTTTCCTTGTTGCTTCTGCCCACTGTCAAGTTGCTGTTCGTGCTGACGGTGATCGTGGTTGGAAGGTTCGAATGGGTCACCCCACCGCCCGCGGAGAACCTTGTGCGCGCACTCGAGTGGCTAGTCGCCTGCGGTGCGCTGGATAGTGAGGGCCGCATGACGCAGGAGGGGGAGCGGATGGGGGAGATGGCGCTCGACTTGAAGATGGCGAAATGCGTGCGTATTTCGAGCGGGCTGGCTCTGCGCTTTCTTAATCTCCGAGCTGCTTGGGGACTGACACACGTGTGTAGCTGCTGGCGTCGGGAGAGTTCAAGTGTGGAGAGGAAATGCTGACTATCGCTGCTGTCACTTCCGTGCAGGTGCGTGTTGGTCATGACTGCGCTGTGTTCCGGCGCGTCAGACCGGGAAACCATGGCTGATGATGGTTGTCTGCAATGGTATAGGACATCTTCATTATTCCCGAGGGGCAGGCAGGCGCTCTGGCTGAGCTAGAGAGGAGAAAGTTCACGGCACAAGAGGGGGTATGTTCTTTTCCCGGTTCACGCTGTCGATATTGACTCACATTGCGTCAGGACCATCTGACTCTCCTGAATGGTACGGGCTTCAACCACCCCTGTTCTCTGACACAGCCTGATCTTCTTCCCCGCATTTGCAGCCTACAACGCCTTTGTCCGACAGGGCCGATCCTCCTCCTCTTTCTGTCGGGCGCACGCGATGAACTTCCGCGCTCTCTCCCGCGCGATGTCGATCCGCGCCCAGCTGAAAAAGTACTTCCTGCGGTGGCGTATCCCGCTCGTCTCCTGTGAAGGCGATCAGCAGCGGCTCAGAAAGTGTCTCACCTCGGGCTACTGGCGTAACGCAGCCCGCATCATGCCCGATGGGACTTGGCGAGGCGTGCGCCAGGAGACGGTCCTCCACTGCCACCCCTCGTCGGTGCTTTTCACCCGCCGCCCCGCTACCGGTTGGGTGGTCTTCCACGAGGTTGAGGAAACACGGACGACAAAGTGCGTCGAGTCACGCTTCTTGAGGCCTTGCAGTATTTAGCTGACACGCGCTGGCAGTATTCGTGTCCTCACTGAGATAGACCCAGACTGGTACGTGCTCCCCCCTCCCCCCTCCTAACGCATGGTTACCTCCTTATGGCCACACTGCTTACACCCTATCAGGCTCTTGGAGTATGGTTATTCCTTTGTGGACAAACGACAGCGATAACAACATCGATCCTGCAAGCTGGATGTCAGCACGCATCTCCTTGGGCGTATCTATCTCCGGTTGCTGATCTCTCTATTTCGGGTTGCTGCACTCGGAATTGTGAATTATGGACGGCCGTCAAATGTTGTCGAGTCGATCGAGTCAATGCAACAGTTTCCCGACGCAGCAATCCCCTATCAATGTGGCGGCAAGGAGATCCCGGGGGCCATGGTCGCCATGGCCCTAGCTCCTATAGCTCCTAGACTCATCATCGATGTACCTGACTGCAAATTCTACTCCACGTCGTCCGGGAATCAAGTTTGACACCTCGAAGCCCTGGTCGACGGAAGACTAAATTCACTTCTGGAATCGGCCCCAACCCGAAGCACCAGCTGTTGCCTGGACGCCTGTGGGGCTGACGACCAACAGTTGACAAGGTCGAGAAACTGTCTTCCATCTTGTTTGTAAATCCGACTCTGCTCACGGGTGTTTTCCCTTAACCGGTGTCGGGAAAGAAATTTCCGGAAAAGGGAGGCAACCTGTGCAGCTGAATTTCTGGTGGCTGTGTCAAACCCGGGGGCTGCGCGAATTGTGTCGTGTCGTCGGTCCCTCACACAGCTGGCGTGATCTTCAGCCGTAGACGCCTTATTGATTCTTTTATCGCCGAGTTGCAAACCCGAAAGCGCTGACCGCAGTTGACTGTGCTTCCATCTGCGCTTGGGAACTCATTTTCCTCGGCAGCGGCAATTTAGCGACAGCGGCTCGACCGACTCAGCCCACCATGTCTGCGAGGCCGCCAATTAAACACCATGCTTAGGTTGTCAAGTCCCTGGCGCCTCGGCTCGGAACCCGAAGAACCCTCGTTCGTGTACCGAGCACGAACGGTCGCGTTGACCAGTGCTGGGTCATTGCACCGCAACCCCCGCGGTTATCCCAGATGTCCCGGTGCATTCAAGTCTGGTACACCTATAAAGGTTGCGACATGACACCTGTCGAGGGGTCCGAAATCCAGATCGAACCTCCACATCCACTGCTTCTTTCAGGGGCGAACTCCAAGCGCGCAGTCTGTCACACGCACTCCTTGCTTTCCCGGATCGTGCTCCGCCCCTGTCCTATGCACGCAATCTTTCGGAAAGTCCTACGTAAAAAAGCCGTACTCTATGATCAAGACTTGAAAGCTGATATATGACTCAGTTGCAGTCCAATTTTGCTGCAGGTGTCGTGCCCGTAAAGCCCATCAAATGTCCCATGCCACACCACTCGCGGCGAAATCAGGGGAAAGCCCAGCGGCGACCCTCGTCGGGATCGAATATTCTCTCGAGGAGAAGGCTGAAGAACAATCCTTCTCCGACTCGGAAACGAGTCGATCGAGCTCCAGTACCCTCACAGAGACGGTTTATGGTCTGAAGGGAGAGTTCGCCAAGCTCAATGAACGGCTCGAATCGTACGACATCGCGCTCGAGGCGATTGAAGCTCGTGTTACATTTCTTCCTCAGTCACGTCCTTCTACTCGACCGCACACACCAGTGCTCACGCCGGTACCCTCTCTGCAGCCCGCATTAGAGCCTTCCCGAGAACCTACCTCAAATACCCACAAATACCCCAAGCCGACAACCCGTGGTAGTTTGAAGGAGATCGCAAGGTCCAGCGGTATGTATCTCATGCTCTACCACGATATATTGTGTTTCTGAACTGCCGCGTCTAGTGTTGAACGTATTACTTTCGTTCATTCCGATTGGATGGGCATTGTATTTCACACATCAATCCGGGCTCGCCGTCTTTGTCAGTAAGCAGGAGGTGTCATTCACATCCGATGACACCGCGAGATGAACCAACCTCTGCTTATAGCGACCTTCATCTCGATCATTCCTCTGGCACAGTTAATTGGATTTGGCACAGAGGAGCTAGCTCTTCGAGTTGGGTACGCATAACTTCAGAGACTCAATGTGTACCTCACTGATCACAATATGCAGTCCCACCATTGGTGGCCTCCTAAATGCAACTCTTGGGAACGCCGGTGCGTCCTCAGATTTATCGCGGGGTACCGTTCGCTAAAAGTGTTGTACAGTCGAACTCATAGTGGCGATCATCGCATTAGCACAATGCAAGTTGACAATAGTTCAATCGTCGCGTGAGTGTCAGCCCTCTATTACCATACAGGTTGCTTACGCCCTCAAAGTGATGGGGTCAATTCTCAGTAACTTGCTGCTGGTACTTGGCATGTGCTTCTTCTGTGGTGGAACACGCTTCGCAGATCAGGCTTTCAAGCAAATGCAGTCACAGATGCACAGCACTCTTCTGGTGTTGAGCGTTATTGCGGTCTTGCTTCCTGGAGCTTTTCACTTTGCTGTGCAGTGGCGAAACAACGCAGATGACATCACGTCGGACGATGTGACCAACCAGGTCCAGTCGTCAGCGATATTAAAGATGAGCCGTGGAGTGAGCACGTTTTCGACCAGGCTTAGATGGCGTCTCACTGTCACTCAGGTTGCTGTGATTCTCTTGGTCATCTATGGCTGCTACTTGTTCTTTACCCTGTACACGCATGCAGACACGCTCCAGGAGGAGGACGACATCAACAAGTCGAACCATTATAAACCCAGACTGGGAAAGGATGGCAAGGAGAAGCCACGTCTCAGCTGGCCGCGGCCTTGGAATTGGGGACGACGCTCCGTTTTGCCTATAGTGACTACGAACGGGGATGAGGAAAAGGGACCGACCGTGTCCACTGCTTCTACGCCGAAGGAAAATGTGGTGGAACTGCCGAAGCTGACGCTCACAATGACAATAGTGTTACTGGTTGTTGTCACAGTGGTGCGTCCCTCACTCCCTGAATGCTTCGTTATGCTGACCACAATCCAGCTCGTGGGTGTGACGTCGGAATTCCTGGTGGACTCTATCGACTCGGTCGTGGCTACGGGTGCTCTGAGCGAGGAATGGGTGGGCCTTATTCTGATCCCGATCATTGGCAACGCCGCGGAACACGTCTCGGCGGTGACAGTAGCAATCAAGGACAAGTCCGACCTAGCTATCAACATCGCTGTGGGGTCCAGTATCCAGATCGCCGTCTTTCTCATCCCGTTCATAACCGTCATTGCGTGGATCATGGGCAAGAACCTCACCATGCTGTTCGACCCGTTCGAGAGTCTGTCGTTGTTCTTGGCGGTGCTCGTCGTGAGCTATACAGTGCAAGATGGGAGGAGCAACTGGCTGGAGGGGATGGTACTGATGTGTGTGTATGTCATACTGGCACTCTGTTTCTTCTTCTACGTGAGTGCTTTCCTCCTGACCACATGTGCTCGGCCTGATGGTGGCACAGCCTGGATATGACCCCACTTCGTTTCTCGGCATCACGTGTACGTAACGCGACCATACTCACCATGCAGATATTTTTTACTCCCTGCGGTCAATCGAACATGCCTGTGCACCACATCCGCTTGTCCTCACACCACAACGCCTGGTCCTTACACAATATCCCACCCCAACGGGCTCTACCGCTGTTGTGGTCGCAACGGGCAAGGGATGCGAGCTGGGATGCTGGAGCGCAAGGTGGGCAGGTGCAGGGCAAGAGGGCCGACGAGTCGCGGGAAAGATTCGACCAGAAGACCGTGAGATCAGAATGAACAATGGTGAGATGCCTTCTGAGAGTGGTAGAGAACGAGTATACGATCCTTTCGATATAAGATAGCAAGAGTGTCCGACAAGAATTGGAGGAGTACAGGCAAAGACGAGGTTGGGGAGAGAGTTGACGCGACAAGGCAAAACCCTGGAGATGGACGTCGCTATATACCTGCGAGCTGGGACAGACCCTGGCTCGCTGTCTCGCGCGTCGTCCTCACTGTCTCGCCTATGCTCATGACAGTATCCCCCTCTTTGGGGTGAGCACCGGCGAGCCTTTGCTATACTACGAGCTATGCTAAACTCGGTGACTAGGATGTGAAACTCGACCAGAACGTAGCGTTGTTTGCTGAGGTGGGATGTAGGACAAGTGAGTGTTGGAGGTGCCTGGAAGTGGCTCCGGAGTTGAGAGGTGAGGCGAAGGAATGTTGTCAGGGAGAGGCAGTGGGTCGGACAAGGCCAAGGGCGAAAGTAGTGGGGAATCAGGCGGAGTTGTGAATGGCGATAGAGGGAGGTCCGGTACAGGAGAGAGCGGCGTAAGTGTGACTATTGGAGAGGCTGGGCGAGTTGGTGGATAGATGGCATGCTTGGGGGGGCGAGGTTTTCGTGGATGGCGTCGATGGAATTGCTCAATGAGCTCATCTACTGCAGTTGTCAGATCGCTCAGAGGAATCCATGCACGTTCATCAATGGGCCGGTTCTTGAAATTGACGAAGTACTCAAATCGTCGTCCCACTTGGCGTACATCCAGGACAGCATCTATCTCTAGCCAGGGTGTACCATCTTCCTGTAGCGCAACTGGAGCAGGTGGGGGAACAGCACGACCTTCAATGTTGTCTGGGCTAGTATACGGTTCTAGCAGGCGGACATTGAACACTGGGTGCAGGCGACGTAGGGATGCAGGCAGATCAAGGCGGAATGCACGTTTGCCGATAGCCTGCTTGATGGTGAATGGTCCAAGGCGTCGATAATCCAACTTGTCAGAGGGACGTGTGGTCTTGATATTCCGTCTGAGTAGCCAAACCAGATCACCCGGCTTGAAGCTAGGTGGTGCTTGAGCATGTCGGTTGTAGTGCTTGGCTTGCTGTTCTTGGGAGTGTTGGAGTTCAGCCTGGAGCTCGGAGTGGATTGCTTGGAGGCTGTCAGAGAGTGCTTCAGCCGCAGGGACTTGTGCATGATCAGCCAACCGTGGTGCATAGGCAGGGTGATAACCATAGTTGGCAAAGAAAGGAGAGACTTGAGATGAAGCCGAAGCACGGCTGTTGTAGGAGAACTCGGCAAGAGGAATGAAATCTGTCCAATCATCCTGCTGATAGGAGCAATAGGATCGAAGGTACTGCTCCAGTTCTTGATTAACACGTTCTGTCTGCCCATCTGTCTGTGGGTGATAGGCTGTTGAAGGACGTGCATCCACATGAACCAATTCTAGCAAGCGGCGCCAGAACTGTGAGACAAAGATAGAGCCACGATCCGAGATAATAGAGGTCGGGAAGCCATGGAGGCGGAAAATGTGTTGCAGGAAGAGGCGAGCAAGACTAGATGCAGTGATTGTCTCATTGCAGGGAATGAAGTGTGCCATTTTCGTAAAGCGGTCCACTACAACCCATACTGCATCATAGCCATTAGAGGGAGGAAGCTTGACGATGAAGTCCATAGAGATAGACTGCCAGGGCTGAGAGGGCACTTCAAGCGGCTGCAGGAAGCCATAGGGCTTGTGGCGGGGTGCCTTGGTGCGTTGGCAGATATCACAACCACTCACGTAGCGGCGGACATAGGTGAGCATGCCGGGCCAGGAGTAGTCACGAGCAAGGAGATTGTAGGTTGCTGCACGTCCGGGGTGACCACTGGTGACGCTATCATGCCGCATTTTCAGCACTTGCACCCGGAGTGAAGGTGGAATGTAGAGGCGGCCTTTGTGGAAGACAAGGTCTCCATCAAGCGAGAAGTCTGCATCATTATTGTCTAGAGCAATCTTCCAGTCCGGGTCGACCTTAAGCGCATCCTTTAGCTCCTGGAGGGAAGCATCTGGTGGGAAGGTGTACAGTGTTGATAGTCGCTCGGTGTGTGTGGATGTTAAGAGTGACTTGTGCTGGGCCATTAGGACCTCATCCCCTTCTTGAGGGAGATAGTCCGGGCGACGGGATGGAGCATCTGCTGGATTCAGCTTGCCTGGCAGATGATGCAGCCGAAAGTTGAAGTCGGCCAGGAATAGTGACCAGCGTGCTTGGCGACGATTAAGACGATGAGTAGACATGAAGTACTCGAGATTCTTGTGATCGCACAAGACAGATACAGGAGTTGTGGTGCCAACCAGCCATGCTCGCATATTCCGGAATGTTTCAATGATTGCCAGCATTTCCTTATCATGGATCTCATAGTTGATCTCCGCAGGGGAGAACTTCCGTGAGTAGAATGCAACTGGATGCAGGGCTCCCACATCATCAGGCTGATGTATGATGCCGGAAAGCGCAAAGTCAGAGGCATCCGTGATCACAGTGATAGTCCGAGCTGGATCAAAGTGACGAAGGATTGGGGCCTTGGTGAAAGCATCCCGGAGGGCATGGAAGCTGAGGAGGGCAGCATTCGAGAGTGCAAACGGGGTACCGGGAGGTAGCTTCTTGGTGCACTCATATAGGGGGAGGGCAATCTTGGAATATTGCGCGATAAAGCGGCGATAGAAGTTGGTGAAGCCAAGAAAGGCTTGGACGTCTTTGATAGAAGACGGGGGCTGCCATTGTCGAATGGTTGACAGCTTTGATGGGTGCATAGATATTCCGGTAGAGGAGAGTTGATAGCCCAGGAACTCGATGTTGTCCTGGCTGAATGCACATTTGCTGATGTTACAGTATAGACCACCAGATCTGAGTCGTTCAAGCACGGTGCACACATGCTGGGTATGCTCTTCCGGGGTTGTTGAGAATATCAGGATATCGTCAAGATATACAACACAGAAAATGTCGAGGAGTTCACGAAGCACATCTTGTATGTATGCTTGGAAGACCGAGGGCGCATTGGTCAGCCCCATAGGCATGACCCGGTATTCAAAGAGGCCAAGGTGTGTCCGGAAGGCAGTCTTCCATTCATCACCTGGAGCAACTCGGATAAGGTTGAAAGCGGAGGTAAGATCCAGCTTGGTGAAGATCTTTGCCCCTTGGGCACGATCAAGGAGGTCGGAGATGAGAGGTAGAGGGTACCGGTTGCGCTTGGTGATGGCATTCAAGCCTCGGTAGTCAACACATAGACGGAGTGACCCATTGGATTTCTTCACGAACAGGATTGGTGAAGCAGCAGAGCTTGTTGATTGGCGTATAAAACCTTTCTTCAGATTCTTGGTAACATAGGATAGCAGTTCCGCACGTTCTGCCTCAGAGAGAGAGTAGATTGGACCAAAGGGTGGTGTCTTTCCATCCTCTATATCGATCCGAAGGTCATAGGGCCGGTGAGGTGGGAGAGTGTCTGCCTCGGATGGCGAGAAGACCGAGAGATATGCGTGATAGGTTGCTGGTACTTTATCAAGTAGCTCAGCCTCGGATACGGGGAGGTCGAAAGGTAGGTCGTCCGGTATGTAGGTGCCATGGGAGAGTGATAGACCAGAGCCTTGTGTCTTGGCAGTGGTGGAGGACGTGCTTTGACCTGACTGAGCAGGAACAGGAGATAGTCCGCGGTGATCAGCCGGGACATGTACAGACGGGATGATAGCATGGATGTTCTTCAGGCTGGGGTGGGAGAGATCGTGACCTATTCCCACAACCGAAATTGGGAGAACAAGGCTGCAGCAGGAAAGCTTGAGACGGTTGTGAACCCAATCTATTGATGGGTTATGCCGACGAAGCCAATCAAGACCGAGGATGAGAGGATAGCCAACTTGGACTACTCCAAGAGAGATAGATTCCGAATGAAGATGAACAGTAAGTCGAGTAGTGACAGCGTGTGTGACCGCTCCAGAGACCAGGGGTCTGCTGTCTACCGTATAAACAGGTAGTGGGTCCGGCAGGGTATCAAGCGGCAATCGGTGCTGCTTCGCAAGGTCCAGTGAAATGAAAGAGGCCGTCGCCCCGGAGTCAACTAATGCATGGGTGGATACACCAGATTGGCCCGGAAAATGTAGTTGCACCGGTAGTAGAAAGTGAGCTTTGGAGTCCGGCTCTTCGAGCATATGCATGCTGAGTGGAAACTGAGGGGCCGTCCCAGGGAGCTCCGCAGGACTGGGGACGTCTAGGCCTGCGGGGTCGAGTTTTCCTGGCTGGAAGTCGCAGCAGGAATGGGACTGGCAGTGGTGGCTATCTTGGCAGAGCGGGCCATAGTAGTATTGCTGCGCTTAGCCTTGACAGGGCACTGGCTGGCAAAGTGACCGGAGCCAGCACAGTACATGCAGAGGTTGTTGGCTTTGCGACGCTCGCGCTCGGCTGCAGAGATAGGCCCACGGACTGCATCAATCTCCATTGGGACAGACGTGTCCCAGGAGGGGCGAGTTGATGGAGTGAATGCCGCTGGCTGTGTGGTGCGGGTCTGCTGAGGCTTGGGTGCAGTACGTGTCTTGGTGTGGGCAGGGCCACGTTCAGCCCGAAGCTGATAGAGGCGGTTGTCGATGTCAATTGCTTGTCGCATAAGCAGAGACAAGGTCTCTGGTTTGCCAACCGGGATGAACTCATCCTGAACCTCTGGTTTCAAGCCACGGAAGAAGGCCTCA
>KV424084.1:0-57410 GCA_001632435.1 Calocera cornea HHB12733
TTCCACTTTGTCGTCTCGGGGTATCTCGCTCATTAGTTCTAGCCAGTATAAGCGCATATCCTCAACTCGTTGTTATTATGCACACCTGTAGCGTAGATTCCAGCCAGGACTTCATGCGTCTGCTGGCTCCGGATGAGCTCGAACACCCTGGGCATCACCCTGTCGTTCCAGAACTTCCCAACGGCGTCTGGCGACAGCTCAGAGATGGCAGCAGCAACCTTCATACCAGTGTAAGAACAAGATCTCATGTAACATGTATCCACTTCGTACCATCGCTTTGAGTTCAGCCCCTGCAGCTTGCCTGACCTTCTCATCCCTGAAGCGAACGTCAGTGGGTGGCAACAGCCAGGGTCGGTCGAGGGAGTAGGCGTACTTCGTCCTCATTAATTGGAACTGCTTGTAGATCGGATCTGAGGGGTCTGGTGCCGCCATCTTTGCAGTTCTATCCCTCTAGATGTCGTCGTCCAAGTTCATAAGAAGAAAGCCGGAAGACTTTGGGCTCGAAGACAATGGGGTTTCGCTTATAGGGGTGCAGTGAGGCCCCCTAGCCAGGGTGCCCTAACTGTAGATTGTTCCCGTTCCCAAAGCGCTCGTAGTATATGCTTCATGACTACTATCGCCCGGCTGGATCTCGGATTTGCCTTCCAAGCTTGCGCTTATTTAAATAAACTGTCTATGGCACAATAGTCTCCTATCTTTCGGGAATGTGTGAAACGTTGTCTCGACAAATACCATACTGTTAAATCGCCGAGGAGATGCCCACTGGTACTCCGCACATGCGTGCTCCAACTAAGCGCTGGCGAGCCTGGCGTGGCAAGGAATATTAATGTGTAATACGTTCCTCGTGCTCCCATCGTTGCTTCGAGATGCAGCGTCAGGGAAGCCAAACAAACTCCTTAAACCCCTTGGAGGCTCACAGCGGGAGTGAGAATCGTGCTATTGGTCAGCGTTAGCAGTCTATAGCTGAGTGAGTGAGCGGCGGACGAGGCCTGCAGAGCTCGAGGATTTTCCACATACGCTGTGCCCAGGTCCTTCGAAGAACTTTGATCTAGGCTTGCCGAACGTCCTTGCCAGTCGTTTGCCTGATAGCGCGCTCATAGGAAAATAGCCTCCGAGCTCTGGGGTACAATCGGCGAATGTATGCATCGCGATAACGCGAATCCCCGGAACTAATGCACGCGATTTGTTTTCAGTCGTCAAATTCCTTATATGTCCCAAAGTGGCAGGCAGAAACCAGCAGATGGGTCGCCACGTATAAGAACAGTACACTAATATACACCATACAACCAGGGGAATATCGTATGAGGGAATAGAGCATGTGCTGCCATGCATGGAGGGTATGTGTCTTTAAATGTGGCGAGAGCAGTGTACAAAAAACGTCGCGGACAACCTCGCCCTGCCTGGCATTACCTCGAACATTCACCAGAACGCGCACCTAAACACGCTAATGAGTCTCAATATCTACGTGATTAAACATATTACGTACCATCCCATGAAGCACTGGCACAGATTTTCAAGGGAAGTAGCCTGGGCGATGAGCTTCTCCACCTGGACAGCCACGGGCAAGGAGACATCCTCCTTGAACTCTTGGCCTTCAACGACGTTCAACTCACTGGATCTTCCAAGAGGTAGAAGATCAGCTTACCAAGTAGCTTATTTTGAACGCGATTGAACACTGCTATGGCTCGTTCGTTGCGACCCTCGACACGGGGGTTACCGTCGATGTCTGGATGGACCATCAGCAGCGTCGGACTGATTCCACGCAACGCGCTTACTATTGAAGATCTCGTTTTCATCAGCCTTCGGCCTTCGTCCTGGTCCCGTCGGACGAGTGTCAACAATGGCTAAATGTGAAGTGAGCGGTAGTGGCTTTGGGCATTGTTGACACTGACCGTTCTCGCCTTCCGCCCGTGCCATAACCCTGTCATCAACATCTTGCTGCAAACGCCAGCTGATAAGAGGATCGTAGACGAAAGCTTCCATGAGGGCCAAAAGAGACTCTTTATTGTCACGCAGTACTTGCATTGTGATTTCGCATGTGTGTTTGTAGCTCCCGTGGATTCCGCTGACCTCCATAGCGTGGGTGAGCATCCGTGTGAGGCGGAAGGGGATCTTCTCGGGGTACTTCTCGCGATGCATTGCGATTTCGAAGCAGTCACCAAAGTCGATGTGGATCATCTTTCCGCTTTTCCGATCCAGAAGCAAGTTTGATGGATGGCGATCGCCCAAACCAAGGATATGACCGACCATGCTGGTAACTGCCAGTGACCTTGTGTATGTGGAGCGCCGCTCGAGCCATGCTTCGGAATTCTGACTCTTGAGCCAGAGGACGCGGTAAAGATCCTGTCCCGTCGTGTTGTCCAGCGCATACTCGAACACCTCGACTTTCTGAAGCAAGGGAAGATTCTCGTAATCAGGCGCCATCTGGATTGCGAGTAAGTAAGTCTCATAATCAGGGGCAAAGCTCGTACCTGGAGCATCAAGCGCTGCTCAATGTTAAGCAAGATCTGGCGAGCTTCTCGATACTCTTTGATGAGCACATGCATCGTATCACTGTTCTGTACCCAGCCGAGTAGGCCAGAGTACGGAGACAGCGGGATGACGGCATATCGCTGGATGTGGAGCTGTCTTTTGAAGCTCTGCGGATCAACGGCAAGGAGATCATTGACAAGACTGAAGAGCTGCATGACACGCTCATCCTGGCGTAGATCCTCGTGACCTAATCAATGTCAGCGGCATATCGACACGCGGACTCATGAATGTCGACCTTTCAAGGCGTATTGATACTCTTGGCCGTCCGCGCCTTTGATAGAAAGCCTGCGTGGCCGCTGCTTTGATGCAATGACGGACAGTGTCATGTTGAAGCTCGCAATTGGAATGATTTCCTTTCCGCTGCGGTACGTCCCTATAATGCGGTAAGTATACTATACACAGAGAGGAAGCAGCGAGATATGCTTGCCTGGGACAGCTACTTTCAAATCTCTCGCTTTCAGAAGCTCTGGTGAAGTGTATTGCAGTTCGATGGTAGTGAGATGGGGAATGCTCTTCTGGATTCTATTGGCGAATGCATGAGATGGCAGTTACTGATGGGCAGAGTGGATGCATACTTCTTCCATACGACATAGTAGATGTCCCACGCTCTGTTGAGGTCTGCACTATCGCCGTATGCACGGAATCTCCGGCAATGCTCCCTCGCTTGGCGTAATTCGGTGCCGAAGCTTTGGACGAAGGACGTCTCGCGGAACGTCTCCGGTCCCTGCTTGTGGTCAGCAGGCATGGTAAAGGCATGAAATTGAACAAACCTGGTCTAGCAATTCGTGCAAGGGCTCTAGGTGCGCAATCATCCCCTCAGGGTTTTTGTCGCCAAAATAGATCTTCGATGCCTCCTCGAGGGCTTCAAACCATTGCTCGTGCCATAGGATGGCAACTCGGACGAGCTCTTTGCTGACCATAAGCGCCTGCGCATTGGGATCAGCAAGGTGACAGTATCGCGCCAGACCTTGTACATGCCTGATCGACAACCTCCTTGCTATGTTCGCGCATTCGATCAAGAACGTATAGAGCCGCATTTTTGCGAGCAAGACTAGGTGACTTGGAGGCTACGGCAAGTGGGTAGACCAGAGCCTGTGGGTGAGCTTTCCCGAGATCAGAAAGCAGTTGATTGATCAGTCGCCGAATATTGGGATTAGGCATCTGGATGCGGGCAATGATCTGCGTCCAGCTGAGTCAAAGGGATCGCAGTAAATATTTAGAATGCCTGCATACCTGAGGGATCACATCAAGCCAGGTGTCAATATCAACACTGGTGAAACCTTCGGCAATAGCGCCATTGACGTCTTGCTGTTGTCCGTATTTGAACCACAATGTCAGAATTCGCAGCGTATCTTGCAGGGCATTGTCCTGGCGTAGCGAAATCGATCGGAAGAATCCTGAGGACAGCAATTCATAATCCATCCATATGGGACTGTGAAATACGCACCTCGGGTTGCTGCGATAATATGTTGCACCAGGACACCGGTCGGTATCCCCTCCCCAGCATGCGTGCTCGGGTCGTCCGCGTACACCACGACATCAAAGTTGGCAAGAGCCCATGTGTGCCAAGCTTTGTACCAATCCGGATCAAATTTGGTTGCGTAGTAGAAGGACTGCAAGACGCCTGGGGCGTTGGACTGTTGAATGATTGGATCAGACAAGCTAGCCTTATTTTCGAAATCATGCTTAACAAACGTCTTTCCATCCCTCGTCTAGAATGATATGCCATTGGCCCTGCTTGAGATGACAACGAGCTAGGAGCTTCGTAAACTTGCTGGTTCTGGGGTTGCTGATCAAGTTTGCAATTCTGCTGTCGTCGTTCAACGGAACGCCCAGGTCAGAAGCCATACGTTCAGCAAAATCGCGAAGGTAATTCAAGGTCTCCACCCGCTGCCCTCCTTCAGCCCACATATACTTGAGGTGAGCGTAGATCACATCAGGGGGAGCTTTGTAGCCCTATACATAGATGAGTTCCGGATCCTGAAAAGGAGGAGACACTGTACGTCTGGGCGAGGTCTTTCTTCATCCTGACCCAGAAGCGAGTTGAGCGTTTTCTCCGCAATCTGCATTCGATCAGACTTGCGACACAAGTTGGCGAACTTGACCCACGTGTGGACGTCATCTGCTGGAGTGAGTACCAGAGATCGGACTTGAAGGATACGTTGCCAGACTTCCACGTCCGGTTGACAGCCTCGGAGCCTGATAATACTGTGAGGGAACGTGAAGAGGGTTGCGGGATGTGGAAACTAACCGCCTTGTCCAAGTGGCACGCATGCTACCCTTGAGCTCACCATCGAGGTCCCTCAATTGCTTGTACTCGATGATCTCTTCCAGCTCTGACAGCATTTGAACGCGCACAACGGTGCTGTAAGCACGGGTGTAGCTTTCACGAATCAAGCCCGTCAATTCAGCGTCAAGTAGATCCCGAGTCTTGTTGATTTGTTGGGCGGCCTTGCCGAACTGATTCCGATGGATGGCAAGAATAGCACGATAGAACGAACGCTCTGCCGTATCCACCTTCATAGCAGATATGTAGTCCTCCATAAGATCCCAATGTCGTTGAGACCATGCGGCCGCGGCTGCAAGAGGAGCCACTTGTCGTCGTTCCTCAAAGTCTGCATCGACCCAGTGACTTTGAACTTGGTCCGAGAGCAGAGCCCACTCGCCGAGAGCATGGTAACATCGCATCTTGCCAATAGCGACTTCTGGTGACTCCTCGTCTGTCAAATTCTTGCTCTCGTACGCCTCCAAAGCTTCCTGCCATCGTCCGAGCTTCTCATACCACTCCTCTTGCTGCGCCATGCCATATTCCTCCCGGGCCAGAACAAGGGTCCCCCAGGCAGCGTCCGGCTGTTGAAGCTTTGTGTTCACGTTGATGAGATCTTCAATGAGAGACGTTGCGCTTTCTTTCTCTTTCTCCTGGATGAACTCGAGCTCCTTGTAGTGGAGCGCCTTCGCATACGCGTGATGACGGAGTGCCTCCCGACCGAGAGTACGGATACTGATACCAAGGGGTCTGTCGTCATGTTCCATGAATTCGCATAAGCCCAGGAGGATGTTAATGATTTCAGGGGGGGCCTCGGGTGTTGTGATAGCGACCTCAATGGCGCGCACGAAGTCCTCCTAACAACGGAATTGGTGGTCATTTCTACGCTGGGCCGAAGCTTGCTTACCTGATAAGTGTCGTATAACTGGCCCCAACAAGAGATGAATGCAGCATTGAAAAGCTCACGAGCCAATGTGACGTGCGCGGACGCTGTTCCTGCGCATGCACGCAAAGCGTGTGAGGGAGACTCTCGCAGAAGCTCTACTGCCAAATGCCGGATCCACTCCATCCAGTCCTCCCCCGTCGATACTTGAGACACATCCCAAGCTTGCTTCAAGTGTTGCTGGTTCACAGCGAGACTTGTGGTTTCCGGTGGCGCACTGGCTTCGACTTTATCCTGATCGAAGCTGATTAGGGGTCAGAGTCATATACCACTCTATCCAGCAAAGCTCCACGTACGACTCGATTGCACCAAATTCCGGCGGCAGGGGCTCGCCATTGAGTAATTTTGTCACCAGCTTCTCATAGTTAGCGTGACGGATGTTGTAACGGACGACAAGCTGTGCTCAAGGAGGTCAGATTTCAAGTCGTGTGAGTCGAAGCATGATTGAATACCTTGTTGATCATAGAAAGGAACACAGTGAAGTCGGAGTTCAGCTGGAAAAGCAGTGCACACAGCGTGTCCATGACAGCCATCCGGAGCTCCTGGTTAGAACCCGCCAGTACGCGACCCAAGGCATGCACGATTCTGGAAGCATGATCTGCGAAGTTCACTTTCTGCGATAGTCGACCAATTGTGTGAATTGCCGACTTCCGGAGGGGCAATCTGGCTTCGGTACTCT
The DNA here is from genome assembly GCA_001632435.1 of Calocera cornea HHB12733. Taxonomy (NCBI): domain Eukaryota; kingdom Fungi; phylum Basidiomycota; class Dacrymycetes; order Dacrymycetales; family Dacrymycetaceae; genus Calocera; species Calocera cornea. The sequence goes on from KV424084.1 coordinate 6,421, forward strand.
CGCACGTGCGCAAGATGGCAGGGAGAACCAGATGCATGTATTCTTCGATGTCGGAGCCAAAGGTGTAGAAAGCATGCAGGACGTTGGTTTGTAGAGTGAGGGCATCCGTGCTCTTCGCGCTGAGTGCCTCTAGCAGCTTCGGCAGGATTGCAGGAAGGTGTACTTTAAATTCACCTTCCAATGCCTTCGCGAGCGCCTCCACGAGAGAAACCAGGGGTGGCAGTGGATGATCGATGTTCCACAAGTCTCCGAAGAGTGCGACCACGTCTGTCAAGAAAGGACGAATGTGCTGCTTGATGATGCCAATGAGTTTCGACAGTTCAGATATGTAGAACTCATGAGCTGTGGCAGCAGGCGACCGAATTACAGCCAAGAATGCCGGAATAATCTGAGGACAACGGTCAGACGTCGGTGGATGTGGTTTACAAGCACAGACGTACGTGAGGTAAGAAGGCCACGCATTTAAGGCCCTGAGTTCGGTAGATAGCCAAAATACTCTCGATAACATTCGTATGCCTGTCGCTGAAGGAGCTATCCTGGAGGAGGTTCACGAGGGAGTTCATAGCGACTGTTTGGAAATACTCCTCAGATGTCGCACCCGCTGTGTTCATGAGCCAAGCCAGATCAAATATGTTTTGGGGTGCGGCAGCATGACCGATGGCATCGTCCATGCGCTTGTTGGAAAGCTACAAAGCGTGAAAACGTGTCCTGTTCTGCGCCCTGGAACCACGTACCTTATCTTTGTAGGGATCCAGAGCTCCAAGGATACCCATAACCTTGATGACTTCACGCCTAAAGTCTTGCCGTCGTTCCGTCTCGTTCAGGAATCGGATAAGAAGCGGCAGTATTTGGGGATAGTCAAGGTATGGTTGAATAACATATCCGGTGTGAGAGCAGAAAGAGCCAAGAGCCCTCAATGCAGCTTCTCGCTTTGCGAAGGATGATTGATCCTGGAGATTGGTCAGGATGAGCTCCATGATGTCCTTGATGTGAGGATTCAGATCTTCGCCGCCAACGACAGCGAGTTCGGACAAGCAGTTGAGAACCTGTGTTACAACTGTTGTGCTCTTGTCTTTGACCTTCGGTAAGAGCACCTTGAGAATGGGAACGGCGTATGGCTTGATGAGCCGCTGCGTAGCCCCAATCAGAAGCGTCAACAGCCGAGCACTTTCTTCTTTGTCACGACTGGCATCGCAACAAGTCAGCCATAACGCGGCAAAGTGACATTGCGCACACTCACGTGACGGCTGAGTACTCCATTTCGGTCAAGAGCTGTATAATCGCTTTCCGTAGCGGTGGCATCACACAAGCGGGATTATGGTTCGCGAGGCGCCCCACCAGCTTGACGGAAATCTGTCGCACAGAAAACACCTCATCGTTCAAACCAATAAATATGGCCCGAATGTTCTCCGCCTGGCTCAGGTGTCGATCAAAGCGTTCATCGAGGGCGCCCAGGACTCGCTGCCTCGTCAAGGCGTCTGGAAAAGGAATTTTGAGTTTTGTTCGAGGTCATTCACTAGCCGACATACCTGGGTCAGCGATACCGACAGCAAGGAGCTTGTCCAGGACATCGCTAATGATCCTCATAGCGTGAACGCTGGTCTGATGGCAGATAGGATCTCTCATGAAGAGATGGCAGCATGTCAGGGCAGCGGCCTGACGAATCTTGGGATCATCATCCTCGATGTAAGGCAAGGCGCAGGTTCTTGTGAATTCACTGAGCGCGTGACCTAAATCTCTGGTCAGAACGTGACAGACGGTACAGAAACCAAAGCAGACCTGTGAAATCAAACGAGCCCAGAGTTACTAGTGCCAACGTGATATCCTGGTCTCTCTTATTCGGAACACCCTTGATGACAGATATCAAAAGGATCCCTCCTGCAGGAAGTGTACATACCATAGGAGCCTCTCGAGAAATTGGGGCATTGTGAGTAGAATGAGCAGACGAAGCCACACTCGGCGGTCTATATGGGTGACCACAGAGCGCCTGGCTCAGTAGATGTAGAAGGCGATCTGCACATGCTTGATTAGAGAGTAGCACGCTGTTAAAGAAGAGAGTCACCTTGAATGATCCTAAGCATCGGTGGAATATTCTTGACAATATCCTCAAGCGCTTGTCGAAGTGCTTCGCTCAATCCGCAGGCAAACATGAGATCAAGGATATCATGAAGCAAACGCGTGAGATTGGGTCCTACTGCCGAGGCGAGGAATCCAATACACTGGAATATCGAGTCTTCAGGAGGTGCGTAGCGCTTTTGGCCGTGCTGTTGAAGGCAGTCTTTGATGGCAGCCACGATTTGATCAAGGAAGGCCTTCATTTCGCTCGTGACACCTTGTGCGATGTGTCCGATAGCGAGGAAGGCTGAACAGATGTGAGTCACAACGGCGGTGCTCAAGTGAAGCGAGAGTTACTCACCTGCTCCTCTCTCCGCCGGCCGTTTCAATTGCACCATCAAGTGGCCCATGACACGGTACAGGAAATGAGTGCTGAAGCTCTGAGTATCATAGAAGACCATGGTGGGCAACAGAGTGACCACGGTGCGGCGAATGAGCGGGTCTTTGTGATCTCTATAGCGCCATACGCGCTCCATGCAGTCCACGTAACACTCACGCAGACACTAGAGACCAACATGAGCCAAGCGTGTAACGCCGCCACGAACAAGACTTGCCATGTCGGAACTCATGAAAAGCGCGCGGAACGCAAGCAAAGAGCCATGGATCGACTCGACTGCAGAGCTCTGACAGCCTTGAGTGGCCTCTGCAATGAGCTTCATGAATGCAGCGTCTTTCAGGTGACGGTCGCGATCCCTGAGGATGTCGAGACAAGCAGATAGCAACTCGGCTGCGGCCTCCCGAACTTGCACCTGAACGTTATTCAGGGACGCCGTCCACCCACACAAGTGTACATACGTACCCGAGTGTCTCTCAGTAACACCCAAATGTTGTTCAACACTTGGAAAACCTGCATATGGAAGTAGGCGGGGATTCGCCTCGCAAGCTCCTTCAGAACCAGAACAGCGACCCATCTCGGGCTCTCTGGCTGACCCGGCTGCAATACCTCAATCGCTCGAGGTACCTCGAACGGAATGAAATGGTCTGCAAAGTTGGCCCCTCCTTTCTCCGCAATGACGCCAAGCGCGTGAGCAGCGGCCACCATGATCACTGGGTCATTATTCGGTAGCATGGGTCGAATGTAGTTCCAGAATCGGAAGAGCGTGCGCTCGCCTTCCACTTTGTCGTCTCGGGGTATCTCGCTCATTAGTTCTAGCCAGTATAAGCGCATATCCTCAACTCGTTGTTATTATGCACACCTGTAGCGTATATTCCAGCCAGAACCTCGTGCGTCTGCTGGCTTCGAATCAACTCAAATACCCTGGGCATCACTCTGTCGTTCCAGAACTTCCCGACAGCGTCCGGCGAGAGTTCGGAGATGGACGCTGCGACCTTCAAAGCAGATTCAGCTCCAACTTAAGGCCGAGTGCTTCAAATGGGTACCATTGCCTTGAGCTCGGCGCCTGCAGCCTGCCTGACTTTCTCATCCCTACGAGCGAACGTCAATATATGCTCAGTGCGGGGGCCCTGAGCGCTGGCGTACTTCGCCCTCATCAACTGGAACTGCTTGAAGATCGGATCTGAGGGGTCTGGCGCCGCCATCTTTGCGCTTCCGACCGTCTAGCTGTCCCCCTCAAGTTGGCTTGAAGAAAATAAGAAGAGGCGCGCCAGTTTAGAGCATAATGGGGATTGCTATTAGGGGTGCCGTGAGGCCTAGGTTAGGGCGCGATGAATTGCTCCCGCCACAGAAGCACATGCAGGATCACGGATCGGGCGGCTGGTTGCAGTTTGGATTGCCTATGAAGCTGGTGCTGATTTATGATAGGTAATCTTTTCTTTACCCCTATATACTCCTATCGTTCGAAACCACGTCGCGTATCTGTTAACAGAGAAGACAACCCCTAGCGGCCGACGCAACCAGGATCTGTACATTCCTGTTCTACGAGCGCTTGCGCGACTGGACAGGACCATGAGGTCACATGAGGTCTGGGGGACCACGCGCGTCCCCGTGTTTCTCTCGGCGCTACTTCGCAATGCACCAAAGTGGGAAGTTGGTCACGCTCAACGTCTTCCGACTTCAACCGTTGCCTTTGTGCGAGAGCTCGCCACCTTCGGATAATAGGGTTCGAAGAAGCTCAACGGTCTAGACTGGCGGCTGCGTGCCTGGTCCGAATATTCATCATCTGAGATGTCCTGCAATAATAATCTGGGCCAACTCGGCAACTTTGCTGGCGAGTTGGCGCAATTACAGCACCTTCCAGCCGATCACACGACCAGTGACTTGCCATTAGACATGTAAGTCATCTGTCGATTAGTAGCCCAACTCAAAAAAGACTGTTGCACATCGTGGTTATTCGGAGCAATTCGGTTCCCCAGAGACTTGGGGTGCGTGTTCCAGGACAAGGGGCACGAGGCTACCCAGATTACGCTCGCCACCTGGGTTCAATAGATATAGACACCCTTCCTCCACCAGCGCGGCTGAATTGCCGACTACGTCAACAGGATCAGGATGCGCGCGGCGCAGCTGCCATACAAGCCGGGAGAATCCGCATCCCATCTGTTTGCTCGTTGCGCGTCATGCATGATAAGTGTGTGTGTGCTGACGCGACGCGGGGCGATACAGAGGGAATAGATGTGATTGGAAGATTCGAGTGGCAGAATTGTGGTCTGTCTGGGAGCGAGGTCCATGGTTGTCCTGGATATACTTCATCCAGTTCGGACGGTGCAAGAAGCTGCTGGCACTTTGCTGGGTCGGACCCATTGCAAAGGGAACGATAGCGACGGATACGGAATCCGCACGTGTTGTGCGTCCCAGTTGTTAGGCCGAAGATGTCATCTTTTGATGGTGTGGGAACAGGGCGCGCTTCTTCCCAAACAGGGGTATGATGGCATTATGACCGTCAGTGAACTTCATCGGTGGCCTCTGTTGGAGTAGGGAGTTTGGGGGGCGACGAGTTATAATGCAAAACTGGCCAAACGCACGCTGCGACAAGGCCGTGGACGTGCTTATTCGCCTGATTGGGCTTAGCGCGGTCCTGTGAAGGCCCCTCCCTTGCTGTGACCGAGGTGATCCCCCGGTGCAAATCAGGCTCCGTGTCGGGACACCCTCACGTCAAGCCAAGGCAAGGGCAACACGCTTCTCGTCCCACCTATTGCTCCCCTTGTGCCGCCCCTTCGCCCCTTCTCTTCCCCCTCCCCCCCCCTTCTTCCTCAACGCCATGGACCGTCCTTACGGTCCTCGCCCAGCCGTCAGGGCGGACCAGCGAGACAAGGCGTTCGAGTCCATCTTCGGTCGACCATCAGCAAACCACCATCAGCAGTCGGGCCCCTCCAACCCTGCGCCGCAACATTACCAACGCGCTCCACCTCAGCCGCAATACGCCAACTACCCTCCAGCCAACGGCGCCTATCCCGTACAATACGCGCAACAACCGGCGTATCGCTACCCACAGCAGGATCCCCGAAGCGCTTATCAGGCAGGATACGGTCCAATGCAGGTGGCTCCTGATCAGACACCGCGCCAGGCGCAATTCACGGTTCAACCAATGCAACCGTACTACGCCCCAGCGCCGCCTTCGGCCTATCGCCAAAATAGTCTCGCTCCAAATATGGCACAAGTTAACCGAGCACGGTCGGTCACTGAGCAAGGCTCACCGGGCGTCGTCTCACCCCCGCCGGACGAGCCGCAGGGGGCTGTGGTCGACCAGCTCGGGCGTCGCGTCAGCGGTGCGAGTATGACAGCAGCGCAAGCATATCAGCAGCAAGTCTATGTCAACAATTCGCAGATGCAGCAGAATGGCTGGCAGCCTTCTCATCTCGCACCGGGTTCAAATATGCAAGCGCAGGCAGCATTGCAGCGCGGCGTCTCTTTCAACGGCGCCCCTGCTCGATCAAGCATCACTACGTCAGGTTCCACCTCGGATATCAGCGAGTTTGGGGTATCGGATAGATCGAGTGGGTATACGACAGCCACGAGTGAGGCAGAGTATGGCAATGGAGACGTAACCCGTGCGTCCTACAAACCTCGTAACCACGTGTTGATGTTGATTATGCGATAGCGCCGACGAAATCGACCTCCTCCCTGCTCTACGCTCATAGTCAGAGGGGCGCGGCCCACTCCCGTCGTCCTTCGGTCAACTCCGTCGCTACGTCCGTCACGGACTCGACCTACACACAAGCTCCCTATGTGCCCAGCACGATGGACCATTACTCAGGGAATTCCTCTCCATCTCCCAGCACGCCGCAGAGCCCTACCGACGCTACTCTGCCCGGTACTCCGCGGCGCTCCTCCGAATCTGCGCGCACGCTCCCACATATTGGCTCACGTGGGCAGCGACAGGTGTATCTCAACAGCGAACGCACGCGATCGTTCTCCTCCGGCCATTCCATTCAGGGATCCGGTTCCCATCATCCCCTACCCCCCATCCCCAGCATGTCCTCCATCCATCCTCGATCGCCCCGCCAACTCAAGACCATGCGTCCACCACAAGTGCCTGCTGCCTTACTGTCGCGGGTAGCTCAAGCTTTCCGGGAGCGAGTGGCGATATCCGAACGCGTCAAGGATGGCCTAGCCTATCCTGACGCCTTCGACGGACGGGAGGCCGTCGACAAGCTCGCATATATCATCCGAACAACCGATCGCAACCTCGCCCTGCTCTTGGGTCGTGCGCTGGACTCGCAGAAGTTCTTCCATGATGTTGCATACGAGCATCGGTTGCGAGACTCCGCTCAGGAGTTGTACCAATTCCAGAACCGACTCCAAAGTCCGTTTGTTAGCAAGGAGGAAATGGCGTCTCCCGTCGAAGGCATCATGTCAGATACGGAAACCCTCATGCCGAAACGACCGGTCGTTCGACCGACATCATCTGGCAGCTCATCCCAGGTTAATCGGGTCGACTCTGCATACACAGTCACCTCACCCTTGTCGGACGGGGCGAACGGGAATACACGACCCTTGTCTACCGCCGAGCCAGTGACTCCAGCAACCGATGAGGACGACATCCCGCTTCCCACTGGAGTCTTCACGCTCCTGACGGATTGTTACTCCCCGACATGCAGTAGAGATTCGCTCTGCTACTCCATCGCTTGCCCCCGTCGTTTGGAGCAGCAATCGCGTCTCAACATGACGCCTGAGGCAGTGCTGAAGCAGGAAGACTATGAGCCGGAGCAAGACCTAATGGTGAGCGTTCATCCTACAGCATGCTTTTTGTGTCCGCTAACACGTCATTTCCGCGATAGGAGCCCGGCACTCTATGGATTCATTCAGTCCCTCAAGAGGTCATCGACAAGGTCTCGGAGGCGGAAAAGAAGCGCCAGGAGGCCATCAACGAAGTCATGTATACTGAGCGTGACTTCGTGAGAGATATGGAGTATCTGCGAGATGTGAGTCAATCAGCCGACCGGAGGCAAGGGTGCTGAGCCCCATTCCAGTTCTGGTACAAACCTTTGTCAACCTCAGACATCATCGAAGAGCCTCGGCGGACGGACTTCCTGCAGCAAGTGTTTTGGAATATCGAGGAGATCATTGCTGTCAACAGCAAGCTGAGAGATGCGTTGAATAAGCGACAAAAGGGATTTGCGATAGTGGAGAAGATTGGTGACATTCTCATCGATCACGTGGGAAACTTCCAGCCGTTTGTCACCTACGGTGCCCATCAGCTCTATGGCAAATACGAGTTCGAGAAGGAGAAAAGTTCGAATCCCGCATTTATGAAGTTTGTCGATGTTCGTCAGATTCAGGCCTTCCGTATTCCTCCTGTGACTAACTTTTCGTTCAGGAAACTGAGCGACTACCGGAATCTCGGAAGCTGGAGCTCAACGGCTATCTTACCAAGCCAACTACGCGATTGGCGCGTTACCCGTTGCTGCTGGATGTGGTGCTAAAGCACACTCCGGAAGACAGTCCAGACAAAAAGGTGCTCCCAGAAGTGATTGCCATCATCCGCAAGTTCCTCGTCGAGGTCAACTACGAGACGGGCAAGGCGGAAAATCGGTTCAGCTTATTGCAACTGGATCAGCAGCTTGTTTTCAGGCAGGGAGAGCAAGCTGTAAGTCCTGATGGCATCGAAAGTAAACATGGCGCTGACTTGGAACAGGATTTGCGTCTACGGGATGAAAATCGCGAGTTGGTATACAAGGGTGCTTTGAGCCGAAAACACGGAAACGCCGGTGCTACAACAGAGGACCTCCAACTCTTCCTATTCGACCATGCGCTTCTGATGGTTAAGGCAAAGAGCAGCAATAAGAATGAGCAGCTGAGAGTATACCGCAAAGTAAGCTATGCTTGACGTTGTCGTGACTCGTGGGCTGACGCGATACCAGCCTATTCCTCTGGAACTGCTCATTATCATTGCTGATGATGATCGACCAACGAAGGGTGGCAGCGCAGCAGCGCGACCAAAGTCGTCTTTGATCAAGGGTCGCAGCAACTCTCTCGGCAGAAACTCTCCGACCCCTTTGACCTCAATTAAAGGGAATGGCCTAGGCTACGCCATCACATTTGTACACCTCGGGCGCAAAGGCTACAACCTGACGCTCTATGCCAACACTCCGATCTCGCGAAAGAAGTGGCTGGAGAATATCTACAAGCGCCAAGAGGTATTGCGAGACCGGAGCGCTATCTTCGACATGGTTACCCTTAGCGAGGGCTTCTTTGTAAGCGCGAACAAGGTTAATTGCGCGTGCCCATTCAGTGCGTACATTTAAACTCTCCAGCCTCCGCCAGACGCTAATAGTATTCAGGTGGAGGAAATAAGGTTGCGTACGGCACGGACGACGGCGTGTACATTTCGGACATTCGAGTGCTCACGCAGGATCCCGTCAAAGTCCTGGCTATTCCTGATGTCACTCAAGTCGACGTCTTGGAAGAATTCCAACTTCTGATCGTCCTGTCTGAAAGGACAGTCATGACGTTCCCGCTGGATGCGCTTGACTATACCGATCCCATGGCTGGTCTTCGCCGAGCTAAGCGGGTAGCCTCCCATACCTCTTTCTTCAAGGCAGGTATCTGCCTTGGGCGAACTTTCGTCTGCGTGGTCAAGGCATCGTCGCTCTCCAGTACCATCAAGGTTCTGGAACCCATCGATCAGACAGTTCGAGGGAAGAACAAGCCAACCTTCCGCAAACTGCTTCAAGGAGGAAATGATACACTCAAGGTCTTCAAGGTGGGTGTACTAGAACGTGATTTCTTCGCACTACCTCTAACAGCTATTTTTCTAGGAATTCTATATTCCTACGGAATCGAGCTCATTGCACTTCCTCAAAACGAAACTCTGTGTTGGCTGCACGAAGGGCTTCGAGATTGTCGACCTCGAGACACTCGACACGCAAGGGTTGCTTGACCCAGCTGACATGTCCCTCGATTTCGTTCAGAAGAGGGAGAACGTCAAACCGATCGCCATCTACCGAATTGACGGCGAATTCCTATTGTGCTATGACGAGTTCGCGTTCTTCGTGAACAAGTCTGGGTGGAGATCCAAACCTCATTGGATCGTGTACTGGGAAGGCATACCCAGCGCATTCGCGCTGCATTATCCTTACGTTCTCGCGTTCGAGCCAACCTTCATCGAAGTGCGGCACGTCGACACTGGAATTTTGGTCCAGATTATACCCGGCAACAACCTTCGCTGCCTGTTTGCTGACACTCCGCCGACCATCGCCAATCATTCACACTCGCTTTCCTATCCTCCGCACCGTCCTCCGATACCCAACCCGTACAACGGCCAAATGAATCCTTACGGTATGCAACCACCGCCTTCCTTCGATCCGTACGGGATGGCGGGCATGCCGCCAGCAACGCACACGCGCCCGCAGCAACAGAACGGCCGCGACGAAATCATTCTTGTCTCCGACGATCGGGTCTTCTGCATCAAGTTGGCGAACGGTGTGCTTCCCGGGCAAACGTATAACATGTCGCAAGCTTCTCTCCCGATTGTGCCGCGGTGATCTGTGTGTTTCGTTATATTGTGTGTGTGTCCGCAGTTGTGTGATCTCTCTCTGGCCTTGCTTTACCCCCCTTTCCAATCATGTGTGTTTTGATTGTTCCATTTCTGTCTCGCCGTCTCCTCTCTCCGCGCTTCACATTTCTAGCATTGTCTACCAAGGATAAGCAAGGCTCTGTACATATGTACCTGAATAATGACGGGGATGAGTCTATCAGTACTGGCTGTGTTCCCATGGAATTCCAACGAGTGATGGGCGTGCAGCGGTAGTCAGGGACAAGACAGGAACGCGTGCAAGCCCAGATGCCGGGAGCGGGATGAGCGGGAGCAACCGGCCGGGCTGGGCAGCCGGGGATAGAATGGGCGCCGAGGGGTGGACGGGTGCGGTGGATGGGTGCGTCAGATCAGAGCTTGGCCCACCGGCACAGAAGGGCCAAGAAACGGTGAGCAAAGCAACCCACACGGCACGCCCGTCCTATCTGTTTTTCTCTCGTCTCTCCCCGCCCCCGTCGGCCTTATTGTCCCTTGTCCCCCCTCGCTCACCTCCCCGCCACGCTCTACTGACCTCCCTCGGTCGTCGTCGACGCTCACACTCTTTTCGTCCCACCGTTCATTACTCCTCGTCCCCTTCCAGCTTCGGCTTTGCGTCCCACTTTTTATACGACTCATACTCTCTGCGACAATGCAGCTTACTACACTCCTTCTCATCGGCTCCGCCCTCCTTTCCGGATCTGTCAATGCCCATGCCCACCACAACCGCTTCGAGGCCCACAAGGCCCGCCAGGCGTCCGTCTCCCTCCCCGCAGACGTCACCTACGCGCCCCTCGACCAGCTCACCATGAACAACCCCAGCCCTTCCACCATGCCCCTCACATCCACATATCAGGCCGGCCAGCAGCCTACCATCGCCGGTGCTCCGCCGCTGCCCCAGCGTGAGTGCTTCTCAAAATGATCCTCGAGGACAGGTGCTAAATCTGTTCGCAGCAACGATCACTATTATGGGCTATCCTCAGCAGGACAAGGTCCCTCCCGTTGACTCGCCCCAAGTCATCCAATGGCTAACGGAGCTCGATGGTAAAGCGCCAGCTTGAAAGTATGCCATGCCGCAGCTCACTGGGACATACAGGGTGGAACATCCCTGATATCCGGCCAACGATCAACGGCTCCTGCGTGGATGACCCTGCGGCTGCGCAGAACGCGACGGCGGCCGGCAACTGCTGGTGGACCTGCGGCCAGTGCACGCGTCCGGACGATCTCACCGTCTGCCCCGACAAGTACACCTGGGGTGTCAGCTATGATGACGGCCCGAGCCCGTACACGTCCAAGATCCTCGAGTTCCTGAACGAGGAGGACCTCAAGGCTACGTTCTTCGTCGTCGGCTCCCGTGTCCCTGGGCGCTCGGATATTCTTCAGGCCGAGTATATGTCGGGGTACGTGTTGAAAGTTCTACCAAGCTTGCAACAACGATGCTCATGAACTCGCGCAGTCACATGATCTCGGTACACACCTGGTCCCATCCTGCGCTCACGACGCTCACCAACGCGGAGATCGTCGCTGAGCTCGGCTGGACCCGCCAGATCATCAAGGATGCAATTGGCGTTACCCCAAACTCGATGCGCCCGCCCTACGGTGATATCGATGATCGTGTCCGTGCCATCTCCCTGGCCATGGGTCTCCGTCCCATCCTCTGGACCTCGTACGGCAATGACAACTTCGACACGGATGATTGGCGCATCGCGAGTGGCCAGGCGACTGGCAACTCCTCCCTGGCCGCGTTTGAGACCATCCTCACCGAGGCTGCCTCGCTCGACACCGGCTTCATCGTCCTTGAGCATGATCTGTATGCTCAGTCCGTTGACCTCGCCGTTGGCTATATCCTGCCGTACGCCCTGGCGCACCAGCCCGCGTTCACTGTGAGTGCAAAACTGGTGTGATTCGCTCTTTTCTGACCTTATTTTAGCTCGAATCCATCTCCGACTGCTGGCACCTGCCTTCCTCTGAGGCATACGCCGAAACCGCTTCCACTTCCCCCTTCCGTGCGAGGGACGGCGGTGTGAACACGGCGTCGAACAACACCTCCCCGTACCAGTGCAGCGGCAGCTCTTGCAACAGCTCATCTGGTGACGACAGCGCCGGCTCTGGCAGTGGAACGATTAGCGGCAACAGCCCTGCCGGTACCAGCTCGCCCGGCTCCGGTACCAGCTCCGGCTCATCTGGCTCGACAGGTTCGAAGAGCGCTGCCCTTTCATCCGGTATGGAATGGGCAGACAAGCTCCTTCTCCTGATCGGCGTCATGTTCGGCGCTGTTCTGGTGCTGTAAACGTCCAGCGTAGCTTCACATTCCATACATCGTTTAGCTAATACTTCGGCTCGGTCGGATGACCCCTCTTTGTTTTCCTATATTCCCTCATATCTCTAGGAAGGACTCTTAACAGCGACTTGGGATGAATGACAGATTCCATATCACGTACATGCGTTAACTATCACGAGTTTGAAACAGTTGCGAGAGAAACAGTCTCCCTGGAGCGGCGTTCGACTGTGCCATGCAGTGCGCGGGAATGCGCCCATTCCGCGAAGTCGTCAGTGGCGGAGCCGCTCATCGCCCGACCCGGGTCGCGAAAGCGACGGTAGGACGCCTACAAGTGTCGCGCTACCCTGCCTATCCCCCTATACCGTTCGTTCTCGCTCGACTTCCCCTATCATGTCCTCTATCATTGAAATAGTTCGCAAACGTATGATGTATACCGTGGCTCGCTGAGCGCTGCGTTGCTTACGCCCTATCGCTAGGCTTTCTCGACGCTATCCGCTCCGTCAACCCCGCAGGACGATGGAAGATCCTGGTCGTGGACGAGCATGCGCAGAAGCTGCTCGGCGCCACGCTCAAGATGTTCGATATCTTGCAGGAGAACGTCACGCGTGCGTACTCTGAGCCTCTGCGGCGGGTGCTGCATGCAGCTGTGTAGTGCTCATGCGTTGCTTGGACAGAGGTCGACGCGATCAACAGCAACCGCGCGCTCCAGCCGAATCTAGAGGCGATGTACCTCGTGATGCCTACTACGCAGAACATCGAGAGGATCATCAGCGACTTTTCGAGCGGGAGGCAGCAGTACGCCGCCGCGCACCTCTTCTTTATCGAAGGTACGCCCCAGTATTCTGAATTGAAACAGGTCGGCCCATTGAATGACCATCCTGTACAGGCGTGGCTGAGCCCCTCTTCCAGCGATTGACTGCGTCGGCCGCGGAACCCTTTCTTCGTCAGCTCGTTGAGTTGTACATAAACTTCTGGCGTACGTGGGTTATCAGCACCGCCAGCAGCATGTGCTCACCCTCCATCTGCAGCCCTGGAGAAACAAGTATTCTCGCTCGAGCAGCCCGACTTCTTCTTCAGCTTCTTCAGTCCGCCACCATCTACCGCCTTGGCCCCAGCTGCGTTCGAGCGTTTCGAAGACGACTTGTGGTTTACGAGCCGTTGTGTACGTCACTTTTCAAGCGCAGTGTCTCGATGTCCTCACCCGACCGTTATCAGATCATGAACGCATGCATTCAACTAGAAGAGTTCCCCCTCATACGATACCACCAGCCGGCGACGCATGGCGGACTGGGACCTCTGAAGCCACCTGAGCCTGTTCAGACGGAACCTGCAGGCTCTTCGCGATGGAAGGCGGCGCGTCAAGCGCAAGCGCAGCCTGAAACTAACGACGACCATATCTCGAAGCGATTGGCATTCATGGTGCAGGACGCATTGGACGAGTATCGCCGAGCGAATCCCGATTTCCCTGTACGCGAATTCTGTTGCTCGCTGAGACGACAGCGGTCTCACTTCCAGCGTAGAAACCCTCCAACCCCCCACGGCCCCGAGGAGTTCTCTTCATCACCGATCGCACCATGGATCTTTATGCGCCGCTCCTACATGAGTTCACTTATCAAGCGATGGCTGAAGATCTTTTACCAATCGAAGACGGAGTTAAATACAGGTTTGTGTCGAGTCTCTTACTCTTCCGCGTTCGCCAATAGCTTTATCAGGTTCAAGTTCCAGACCTCGGTTGGCGCGTCGGAGGATAAAATCGCGGTTCTATCGGACTCCGATCAAGTATGGACGCGGGTGCGACACCTACATATGAGGGAAGCCATTGACAAATTGATGATCGACTTCAACAAATTCCTTGAGGAGAACGCGGGCTTCAAAGCAGGGTATGTGTGACAGTCAGATGCCTGTATCGATAATGCTGACCTTGCGTAAAGTTCGGGTGCAACAAGCCTTAATGATATGAAAGACATGCTCGCAAGCCTGCCACAGTACCAGGAACAGAGAGAGAAGGTGCGTGGCCGCTTCTATCATAACGTTCTTCCACTGATTTGTGGTAGTTCTCGACACATCTGAATATTGCTCAAGAATGCATGGCGTTGTTCGAGCGAAAGAAATTACCGCTCACCGCGAATGTGGAACAATGCTGCGCCACCGGAGTAAACGCCGAGGGCAAAACGCCAAAAACACTCGTCGAGGAAATGGTTCCTCTGTTGGACGATCGATACGTGAGCAACCGCGACAAGGTTCGCATAATCGCGCTCTACATTCTGCATCGCGATGGTGTCCCGGATGAAGATCGAAGGCGGCTATTCCAACATGCCCGCTTGACAATGGCTGAGCAAGATGCTGTCAACAGTCTTGTCCACCTTGGTGCACGAATTCTGAGGGTAAGTGTCTCCAGCGGTGTTCTTGACGATGAACCTGACATTCCAAGCAGGGGCCGAATGATGCCACTCGAAAGCGACCTAAAATCAAGACCAGCGATGAAGAACAATACGAGCTATCCCGTTACCGCCCAGTATTGAGGACCGTACTTGAGGTATGCGTGCATAGTGATCATGTGACGCCTGGTGGGCTAATGTCCGTTCCCCAGGATCATTTTTCGAACAAGCTGGAGTTGTCATACTTCCCTTATGTCCGCGACGCGCCGGCTTCCGCCATGCATGCTTCTCAGCTCCGTCCTTCTACAAATGGGTCTTCTGCGGCGTCGCTTCGGAGTGCGAAGCCGAACTGGGCGCGCGCACAACGGTCCGGCGCGCCTGTGGCAGAGGTTCGGCCCCGTGCCCTGGTATTCGTGGCTGGTGGCATGACGTATTCTGAGATGCGTGCGGTCTACGAAGTCTCCAGTGCGTTGGGTAAAGATGTCTTCATCGGTATGTAGGCCTCCGCGGTATCCGCTGCGTCTCACCTGACGAGTACTGCAGGCTCCGATCATGTCTTCAGCCCAGAGCGTTTTGTGGACGACATGAAAGTTTTGGAAATCGGAGGGAAGGGATCAGCCGCCATACCACAAGGTCTGCAGCTGCAGCCGACACCTGCTGGCCACCAACGATCGTATCAGACGAGCTACGATCGACGGTATTGGACTCCAGATCCACCTGCACCGGCTCGGCCGACACCATCTACGCTCGCTGTGGCAGGTGCACGGGGCCGCGTCAGCTCGTCTACCACCATACCCTCACGTGGGGTCACACCAGAGCCATCTGTCCCTAGCCCCGTGCCATCACATACCAGTTCGAAATTACATAAAGATAAGAAGGACGAGAAGAAGGATGGAAAGAAGAAGGGATTTTTCCATTTCTGAGATGGCTTTCGGATTATCGGTCTCACCTCGACGCTGATTATCATTCATGTATCTGTAGCTGGATTGTACCGGACAATGAACAGGAGACTATACAATGCTGTTCGTGTGCGTCAATTATACCAATGAGTGACCCCTCATACAATAACGAGCCCAGACCTGGCCACAAACAATGGCCAGCTTACATCCCAGAGCCTAAGCACTGGCCGTAAGCGTTCATGATATTGCCCACCAAGCTGGTCACATTCCACCTCAAGGTCCACTGCCATGTTTCGACCCCGGAACTGAACGATTCGTCTCGAAGCCAGTAAGCCAACCGCATACCGCACCCAGAGCCGACATCCGAACTGCGCCTCCTGCAACCGATCTTGGGGAGCGACAGCAAGGGGGATGGTCGCCAATAATGACGACAAGAACTGCTCTGACCCAGCGAAGTTCCCAATTTTGACGGCAACGTGGCGTGATCCAGCCTGATACCATGCGCCCTCCGATCTCCGCTCGAACGCCCAATCTAGTGAGGGATCATCTCAGCAACACCCCCATCTCGTGCACTTCTCGAGCTCACTCTGCGCCACGGCTCGTCCTCTGAGCGCCTCATCGATTGCATGGTAGGAGAACACGGTTCCCGTCGACGCGATCAATCCGAGCGCCCAGTGGTATTTCGGCGGATGCAGCGATGGCAAATGGAACAACACGACATAGAGGGCACCTCTTTCGAGAGGAAGGGAGTCCGGCTGAGGAGAGATGGGGGAGGCCATGCTCCTTTGCACTCCTCTAAGGAGACTCGCTGTCTCTTTATCTGGCCGTAAAAGGTTTGCGTCGTGGGAGGCGTGCGGCAACTTCCCCTTTCAAGCCGGCCACATGCCCAAGGCTGTTGTTCTTCCACGACCTGTGCCTCAAAGCCGACCAGCTCCCCCAGGTCACACATCATGTCGGAATCCGTGGTGTGAAGAGCGATGTAAAGGGTTCTGTATGCAGGAACAAAGGGGGGCCGTCTTCAGGAACACCGGACCCGCGCATGAACCCACCCGAAGCTTGTCGGTGAAAGTATTCTTTTGCTCATGCAAGATCAGTTATAGACTGCTTATGAATGGAGTTTTCTCACATTCATATTGGTGGACCACGTCACTCAGATCAAAGATTGCGGGTGTTTTCGCCGTCACTCCATTCGGGTGTTGCCGTCCAAGGGACTGAGTAGACCTCTCTTCCCAGCAAGATCAATGGATGTTCTGATTGGAAGTTCGACAAGTTCGGCTACGGGAGATAGGGCAATCTGGACTTCCTCCCGCTTCCTTGCCTCTCCTTAGGCGCATCGGATGCCGCTATCGCCGGCGGCAAGGTATCGTGTCATACGGATCCCTTCCCATCGTCCCATCCGAAGGCCATACAGTCACGCTTGGGTGTATCACGTACAGCCGGGAATCACAGAAGATTGCTTGATCACAGGAGTTCCGGCAACTACTGTACCACCGGACACCACCGACAGCAGAGCGTCGAATATGGCTGCGGCACAGGATCGAAGTGCTTGGCGGTCCAATCCACGAGCGTTTAAAACCTTCAAACTTCACGACTTCAAAAGCTCTAACATGCCGTACCGTCCAATTCATCGCGCGGCCGCCATGCTTCGTCCACAAGGCAGAAGCTATAATGGGACGTATCGGGCAAATCTCCAACGCGCCCACCTATCTGGCAGTCCCCGATATGTATGACGGGCATAGCCTGTAGGCCTGCTCGAGAGTAGGACGAAGCAAGTTCGCATTGCTCGCGGGGGTGTCAACAACGTGTGTATCCAGTCGGTCGAACGTTTTTTACAGAAAAATCGAAACCCTGGAAAATGACGTAGAGTCCTCCCCATGCCGTCGGTCTTTTCCGACCAAAACCTTACGTAGTTTCCGGCCCGAACCTCCTAGTCCACCTGGTGCGCTCGGACATGCGGCGTAAAGCCGCTTACGCGGCTTCTTGTTGCGCCGAAATGTGAGCCGCGGAGGCGGCAGAGCGTTACTGCATCAGGAGAGGAGTCAGAACAAGGAGAACACACTCTCAGCGTGTCCTTGCATGGTAGCACCGACTTTATTACGCAATGATTCGATATTAATGAAAGAAAAAGAGACTTGGATGCCAGAGAAAGGGAGAGTTCCAGCGGGATGGAGGGGAAGGGACTTTGTGTGGATTTCAACTCCGCATTGGATCCGTGCCGTGGTGCCTGTTGCTAAACGACATTGACTCGAGACCCGCGCCGCCAATCCGCTCTGCTCATCGTCCTTGCATCCTTGCTCATCGTGTACAACGCCAACCCACCGCCAACTACCAAAGCCGCAAATTATTATCCTTCAACTATCAACTGCCTTCGCCTATTTCGAACTCTGCATTTCGTGTCTCAATCTGTCTATTATCTCATTATATCCTAATCCGCCCCGCTGTCGCCAATGGCGTCGTCTAATGGCTACTTCTCCAACCACTCCCAGCCTCGCGGCGTGTCCACCGCGATCACGCCGGGGAGCGGTAGCCAGACGACCACCGTAACCGCACCCATGGGGATTGGACGCGGCAAATTGGTGCCTGCTCTCGCCAGCGTCGCGCGTCGCTCTGGTCGGCTGTCGCTCTCCTTGTCCACCGAGAAGCTGCCGGCCGACAAGAGCAGCGCCATCAGCTCTGCAGCTCCCACGGGCGACAAAACTCCCCACCCTCTCCGAAGCACGTGAGTGCTGTTTGCTCTCGATGTAAGAGGATAGTATGGATTCTGACATGGATCTTGACTTTCCGTAGATGGGTGTTCTGGTTCCATCACCGCCCTCCTGGAAACAAGGTCACCAACTACGAGGAGGGAATCCGAAGGATCGCCCAGTTTGGTTCTGTATGGATCTTTTCACCTCATATATGCGTGACGGACTGTGCTGACTTCTCAACGACAGATTGAGTCCTTCTGGTCGATCTGGACGCATATGCAGATCCCATCCCGCCTCACTCCCACCACCGATTACCTCCTCTTTCATTCTGGCGTCAAGCGACCCGTGTGGGAGGACCCCCTGAACATCACGGGAGGGAAGTGGATCATCCGCCTGCGCAAGGGGTTTGCGGACCGGATGTGGGAGGACCTCGTGATTGCAGTGATTGGGGACCAATTTGACGACGAGGTCTGCGGATGTGTGCTGAGCGTGAGGACGGGTGAAGACATCATGAGTGTATGGACTAGGGATGGAAATGATCAGCGCGCGATTGATGGAATCAAGTAAGTAGGGTATCATGGTGCGGGGACAGCGTTCCTGACCACGACGCAGGGCTACGATCATCAAGGTGCTTAATCTTCCTGCCAACACTATTATGGAATACAAATCGAATAATGGTAAGCACGCTTCCATCGCACGGTTGCATCGTGTCTGACTTCCCCACTTAGACTCCCTCCATGATCGCGGCAACTTCCGTCATCACCCCTCGCACCACAACCATAATCAGCCCGACCGCACGTAGCATCTCTGCATCTAGTCGCTCTTGGCCGCCGTCCTGGCAGCGGTCAACTGTATTTGTTGTCTTCTTGCACTCTGTGCGGCTAATGTTAGCAAATTGTGTATCTCATTCTTGATGGGAATCATGTCATTGCCAGAGGTATCTAGTGTACATCCGGAGCCTGCATTCGAGGCGCCTGAGCGTGCCAAAGCGTCCACGACGTAAAACCCGTATCGCAAAGGAAAGTCGTGAATGAGTGAAACAACCGTCCGTGAACCCGACGCCTGCGCCGATGATTCAACTGACGGCAGTCGCCTGCTGCACGGTCATGCCATGCTGTGCCGCGCCGCCCATCATGTTCCCCATGCTGACGCGTGTCTGCGACTGGCCCGCTCCCAGTGCTTCGAGCAGCTCGTCTCTGCACGGCGCGTAATTCGCCATGCGCTGTAGGAAGAACAGAGTCGCACCGGGCACAGGTGTTATCGGCTGCGCGCGCTTCTTCAACCTCTGCGCAACCAGAACAAGCGCATCGACTTCCTCCTCCGAGTCGAGCTGCCTTTCCGCCTCCAGCTCCGCAGCCTCCGCCGCGGCAGCAGCAGCACGCTGCGCCGCGGTGCCCTTCTTCTTGCCACCTCCGACGCCCTTCACAACAACCGTAGAGCCAGCTTTGAGCGCAGCCTTGCCCGCCATAAGCTTCGCCTTCTCCTCGTTCTTGAGCCCCTTCTCGCGCTCCTTCTCGAGCCGCTTTTCCTCCTTCTCCCGCGCCTTCTCCGCCGCCTTTTCCTCCTTGGTTTTCCGCTTCATAGGCTCCTTGTACTTCGGGTTCAGTCGGAGCATTTCCTGCTGCAGCTCGTCGAACGGCCTGCTGCGCCCGACGACCGCGCGCTTGGGCCCCATGGCGTGCGACTTGCATGTGAGCTTGCGCGAGCACGGAACGCCCTTATCATTGATCACCCCGCAGTGAATGTCGAGGTTGATCGGACCTGCCGCGCACACTAAGTAACGAGCCGAGCCCCGCGCGCACCAAGCATACCTTTGAACCGCCCGCCCTTGCCCGACTCGCCTGGCACCTTATTCTCCTTCTTCGTCTTCTTTTTTGGCGGCGTGTCCTCCAGATCCTCGTCCTCCGCATCCTCCTCCGCCTTCCGCTTCTTACCGTTCTTGACTGGGCTCCCCTTAGCTAAGCAGTGCTTGTGAGCAGGGTTCGTCAGGGTTGTAATCAGGAAGCACGCACCCTTGGCATCCGTCTTCTTCCCCTTTGCAGGCTGCTTGGGCGCTGGCAGCGCTTTGATCTTCTTGCAGTTCTCTGCACCTTTATCAGCAGCGCGTCATACAGTGCACACTAGCGGAACGCACCAAGATGGGTCGCAGCGGCGCTCGCGAGCACCGGCTTGCCACAGTCCTTGCACACTCTCAGATCAAGCTCATCATGCATCGGCGCCGCGCCGAACACGCGCATGTCGCCCTCGGGAAGCCACACGTTCGGGTTGGCGATCATGTTCTCCGGGTGCTTATAGTTCGCTGTAGACGCGCGTTAATAAGCATCTCAGCTTGGGAGGGTGAGGCGCACCATCTTCCTCCAGCAGCTGCTTCTCGATCTCCGGCCAGGACTCGGCCACTTCCTCCTCGTCGCTCGAGAGGGGCACGAGCATGGGATGGCCCCGCTTGCGCTTGGGTGCGACGCTCGCCATTATCCAACAACGCGTTCAGTCAACCAGGAGATCACAACGTCCAAGTCGGGGTAATATCAAAGCAGGCCAAGCGCGACAGAAGTCAAGTCAAGTAAGCAAAGCAAGTGTATGCGCAAGACCTGCTCAGCGCCGGTGGATGGCTGCGCTCAGCAAAGGCGTGAGACCGCACAAGACAGTCGCAGTCTGCTTCAGACACAGGCGAGTGGGTGTGATTGACGCCGCCTTGGAGCAGAGCGGAGGCAATATGTGCCGGACATAGCCGGGAGCCGAGAGGGTCGGCCGGCACGGTGAGGCGAGGTGGGCCCTGAGCGTGAGCAAGGGTGCGGGGGAAGGGCGCATAGCCCTGACTAGGGACGAAGGCATGAGTCCGGGCGGGTCGGACAACTGCTGGCATACTTCTTTGTTTGGGCGGTGATGGCTTCCTTTGTTTGCGTTGCTGGTCTAGCTGCAAAGGGGTAGCGGAACGCTTCGGTGAGTCATCCAAGAAATCGAACCATTAAGTTAGGTATATACTAATAATACAGTGCCGTGAACCCAGCAATCCCTTCGAGTATAACTGTAAGCAGCAAAGCGACCCTCCTCCTCCCCCCGCCGCAAACGGCTCCGGAATCTCTACCGGCCCGTCAGCTCCTCCGCCATCGCCAACTGCCTCTCGATCCGCCTGTCCTCTGGGCCCATGAACGCCTGTGCCATCCTCGCAAAGCTGGACGCTCCGCGCGCGACCGAGGTGGGGGTGAGCCGCTCGAGGTACGGTAGGGACACGGACTCCCAGGCGTGATATCTGTTCGTGCGGCAATCGATCTGTGAGCAGCTGGGATATGTGGGATCCGAAGTACGGTGCTCACGCTAGCTGCCGGCTCGCGCTGAAGTCCCACCCGCCGCCTCTGAGGCCGGTCGAAGAGGGCTCATGCACCCTCTTCACGTCGGATTTGCTCCACAGCGGGTAGAACATGGCTCTGCTGTTGAGCACTGTCACCTCTTGCGGGTATGTGAGCGCCAATTCCTGCCCGAATCTCGTCAGCTCAAGGTCGGCATTTAGGAAGAAGCGACCTACCCATGGCATGGCCACGCTGTGCTCTGCCCACTCGTGGCCACTCTCGTTGAACGTCCTGTACGTGGCAAACCAGCGCTGGAGGAAGCTCGCCCCCGGCTTCGCCACAATAATGGCGTTGCAGAGCCCGCCGGGCTCCCACTCCATCTTCTCCGCATACGGATCCGCCTCCATCCCGAGCACCGTAGGCTCGGTGAACAAGCCCGCGTCGTCAAAGCTCCTGATCACGAACGTGTCCTGGTCCAGGTAGACACCGCCGAGCTGGAGCATCACCTGCATGCGGACGACGTCGGCCTTGTGCGCGTAGTGGATGACGGGGATGCCGAAGACTTCTTCTGGGGGAGTGATAGGGGAGAGCGTGACGTACGGGGCGAGGAGGTCCCACCATGGTCCGTGCGGCGCGGCGCCCGGGCGGTGGTGGATGAGCACGAGGCGCGGGCGCAGGTTCTTCAGCGCAGAGCGGATGGCGAGGTACTGGAAGTACTGGAGCGGCCGCGGGTCGCCCTCGCCCATCGACATGACGTAGTGCACTATGGGAGGAACGACGTTGGGGTAGTACGGTGCTGGGATGTCCGTGAGCAGGGGCAAGTCCAGCTCGAGCACCGGCAGGCCGCCCCCTTGTGGTAATGGCGGGGGAGGGAGGCGGGAGGGGTGGACGTGGAACTCGACTGCGGAGGCGGTCGACTCGTGCGAGGTGACATGCGTGGGCAGGCCATAGAAGGTCAGAAAGTGGTACGTCGAGTAGATGACCAGGGCGAACACGGCGAGGATGGTGACCTTCTGGTGCGTCGACCCGGAGGCGAGCGCACTTGGGGCCATCATGTCGTGCGTGAGAGGTTGGGGAGGGGGTATGGGGCGGGGGTCATGAACTCCCGTGAGCCGGTTCTGTGAAACACAAGTGGACGTAGATATGTATTCCGGCCCTCTGATACAGTTGAATGGGTAGCGATGCTGCAGCCAAACTGAAGAAGTGGGAAAGCGGGTAGATGGCGCGAAACATGATGCAGCGCTGCGCAGCGTGCCCGCCCCACACCGTCCCAGCGGTGGCCAAAGAAGGCATTTGAACCATCCACCGTGACTGCGTGCCCCAAACAGCGTGTTCGGGCGGAACCGAGCTACCGGTACGGCGCGTCATACATACACAGATCGCCTATTCCTTGCCTGTCCGCCTGCACCTGGCCACCCATCAGTTGCTGCGTCGACATAAGTACTGTACAGTATACCTGCATCCATACCCCTGCCCAGGCGCCATTCCTGTCAAAACACCACTCGTGCCGTAGGACAAAGACCCTCCCCCAGCGACGTTCCTAGGACACCCGTCCATCCCGCAGCATAGTGCGCAGGCCGGGTGTTTTGCACATTTTCTCACTCTGGCAATCTCCTGTTAACCGAACGCGCTTCTCGAATTACTTGGCGCCCCATCCTCCTGCCCTTCCTAAATTGAGTTCCGGCGCGAGCCGCTTGCCGGCCATCCAAACACCCCTCCGTCGCTGCCGCTCGCTGCTCGCTGCTCGTCTCCACGGAGAAGGAGCCGCGATCCGCGCGTGCACTGCGGGTCAGGGTTCCCTGCAATCAGCCAATCGCAGTGCAGCCCAGTCGTCAATATTTGTTCCATTTGATTTCTGTCTCAGGGGAAGGCTCTGCTCCCTGGCGTGTGCGTTGCCCGACAGATGGAAATGCAATGACGTCGTGCGCGCATATTGACCACACAGTCTCGCGTCTGTCGCTTAGCAGGTAGGCGAGCACCACCTCCCCGCGGTATCCAGGGGGTGTAACGCTACCTTCAGCGCAGATACATCTGTACGAGGCTTGGGATTGGCGAAGTGCGTCAGGGTGCGGCGGCGACTGCGCTTCAACGAAGCGTGCCGTGTTGGGGTCCTTGGATTCGGCGCGTCAAAGGACCTCGGGATTCAGCGCGTCAAAGGAGTAAAGGATCCGGGGGTGCGCAGTCATCTCCGATGGTGTTTACGATAAGTAGTACTACTACTACCTTTTGTGTGCGCCTCGGCGATAACGGCATTTTCGCTTCGAGTTAGAGGGCATGCACAGATAGGAAGGAACACTGCAAAACAGATGGTGGACGATAGGATAAACAAAGATTGAAAGAGTATGCTATGCAGGAAGGTGTACCATAACAGCAACTCGCCGAACACAACGCAAATCTTCAGCACGCAGCACCGCAGATGCAATCAGGTAAAGATCCGCACGTGTGCAGATCTATGTACTGTACAGTACAACACTCGGAACGACAGGTACCGCTAGAATCCACCACCCGCCCTGCCAAGTCCTACCGCACCCGCTGAACTTCCAGAATTCTCAGCCCGGCCTGCGCATCTGCCACCGACAAACCCTTCACGCGCCATGACGCCTTCAACCTCCACCCACAGAAGTCAGAAGCCAGGGGCCCCACCCATCTCTATTCAGTTCGCTCCGCTCGTAGCGCCGCCGCGGTTTTCCCCGGGCGTTATGCCCATGCCTTTCTTCCCACTTTGGCTGAGGGCTTCCTAGCCGCGGAGTCGTGCCTCCGCAGCGCGGGCACGTCGCTCCCGCTCGATACGCGCGCGCATTTCGGGGGTCAAGCCCGCCAGGCCATCTCCTTTGGGCACGTTGCCGCCTCCAAGCTTCTGCGGGCCTGTGCGGGCCAACGCGGGCTCGGTTGCGCGCCTCCGAGCTTCCTCCTCATTCTCTCTTGCTAGCCGGACTCGGTCCTCCTCCTCCTGCCGCTTGCGCACCTCCTCGCGCTCCTTGTCCCTCGCCTGCAGGCGATCCTTGAGCGCCTTGCGACGGACGGCCTTCTTCCCCTCCTTCGCAGCCTCCATCTCAGGCGAGAGCGCCGAAGGGACCCGTGCAGCGCCGAGCCAGTCCCACGCGTCTGGCTGTGAGTATGCAAGACGGCGAAAGATGTTCCGCACCCCGCGGGAGGGGGCGAGGTCGTAAGCTGTCCTGCGGTTGCCAGCGAGCGCGGTAGGGCGGGACTCGTCGTCCGATTCATCCTCTTTGCCGTTCGTTTCGCCCACCCCTGTAGGAACGGGGACGGTGGGGTCTGCATGTTGGTCCTCGAGCAGCCAGAGGGTCACTTCCTCCTGCCCAGCAGCACAAGAAACTTGAAGGAGGGTCTTCAAGCCCCTGCTGTCCTCCGCCCACTCGGGTATAGGTGCGTCCACGCCTCCCATCGTCGAAGCTTCTCGCTCCCAGAACGCCTTTAACGGCTCCAGCCGGCCCTTGCGGACCATGTCAATCAACCTGCGCCAGCGGTCGCGTTCCGCTTCCTCTTCCTTCGTCAGCTTGGGCACTACGGGCTTGGGAGGGGGAGGGGGAGCTTGTACGGGGGCGACTTTCGGCTTCGGCAGAGACGCCAGGTATGCATCGTCCATTGCCTTGAGCGCTTCATCCGTTAGATGAGAAATTTTGACCCTCGTAAGTTCCTGCAGACAGCGCTGGAGCTCCGACAGTGTAGGTCTCCGAGTCGGGAAGGGGAACGTCCGTATCCTCGGGTCGCCCTTCTCGATCACATTCCCGTCGTAGCCCCAGAATATGCGCTTGTTGCTCGTGCTTGCACGGATGAAGATGCGTTCGCTTGCGTCGATTTCCTCGGCCCACTCAGCCATGAGCGCACGAATATCATCCCGCAGGGCTTGCTCGCCATAGCGACGCAGCTGGGCACCGGCACTCTTGGCCTTACCTTTCGCTTCGTCGTTCAAGGATTGAGATCCACCCTGCTTCCGGCGAGCTAGGTAGAAATGTTAGTAAATGAAGCGCATATATTGAAGAACAACGTACTCGTGTAACGGTGGAACGTCTTGTGGTAGATGACCTCCATCTCTTCTTGCTTCGGCTTCTGTTTCTTTTTCTTCCCCTTCCCAGTGTCCTCCTCTTCCACCGCCTGCGGCCGCTTCACTCGAACCACCATGCCCGCAAAATGACCTCCTGCAGTGGCGAACAGCGTCCAAAGCCTGCCCTCCTCGCCAGCATCCTGCATCTCCTTCACCGCCTCGACGTACTCCGGCGGGGTAAGGGAAGGCTGAAACACGGCGGTGTAGATCCCAAATTGTGTTATGGGTACGGCGCTGGATTGGAACCATATCAAGGGGGTTTTGGCGACGGGCCGGTAGTCGTCCGTGTCAGACGCGGGGCGGGAGAGGGACTGCTTCTTCATTAGCTGGGATATGGAAGCGGAGGACGAGGCATCGGATTCGTCCTCTGATGCAGATCCAGAGAGAGAGTCATTTAGTTCTAGAAAGGCATGAGAGCAGGTAATGATTGGCAATGGTAGTAATGCGCACCGTCAACAATGCTGTTGAATTCCTCCTCGGACACGGCGCTCTTTCCCGACATCTTCAGCTTCACGTTATAGCGATGCCAGTCGCTCTTGAAGTGTTCCCTCTGCCCCTGAACATCTTCGAAAGCAGCACCCTGACAAACGTTGCAAGCGAAGGACGTCGAGCTTTCTCTTTGCTCTTCAGCAGGCGGTGGGGTCGGTTCTCGTGCTGGAGCGAGCGTAGAGGTGCGGATCGATAGGGTGTCCACAATCTCGGCGGGTAAGTTGAATATTTGCAGAGGCTTCTGCAGAAGCGGATGTCTTGCTGGGTCCAGGTCCGCCATGGTATCGTAATGCGATTGTGCGGGAATATGTGAAGATAGCAAGTTTCAAGCACTGGTCTTTATACCGGAGTGCGAGCACCAGCGAGCGGTCCCTGACCAAGTCGGACTCATGCAGCCGTCATGCCATCATCACCCTCACAGCCACGTTTAGGGCCTTCGATCCTCTCGATTGCTTCGTCACGTCGTGCTTGAGCAGCCATCTCGCACTTTCCAAGCTTACAAAGGAGGAGATGGTGCACAGCGAGTGCAATGCTTACACAACGATGCATATCTCATAGTCTACCGCTTCTCACCGCCCGCTCGCTGGCGACTTCCAGCAGCCGTCCCGCGCCGCCAACACCCGATGGAGCGGGGTTCCCAATCGACGAGCCACTGAGCTTGACCTCGCTTGCCATAATTCGCCACACCCTACGCAGGCAAGAGCACCTCGGTCATGTGAAGTCACACAGCCCCAACCTGGATGTGCCAGACGCAGCGGTGCTGGTACCGCTATGCAACGTGAACGGGCACCCTGGCATCCTCTTCGAAGTCCGGGGCAAGTTGAGGAGCCACGCTGGTGAAGTGAGGTGCGTGAAGCGTCTATCTTCTGTCGTCATGTGTTGATGTCTGCTTCTCAGCTTTCCTGGTGGACGTACTGATGATGAGGACTCAACATTTCTCGCCACCGCTTTGAGAGAGACGGACGAGGAGATTGGGGTGGTACCAGGACAAGTCGAAGTGTTAGGCTCTTTTGGTCCGCCCGAGCTGAGTCTCCGAAGCTTAAGGGTGCATCCATTTGTTGTAAGCAGACTCTTTGATTTATATCGATCTCGTCTAAGCGCGTCTGCAGGGATTCATATATCCTACCCTCGAGCGTCCGCCTCTCGGGCTGAACCAGCCTCTCCCTTCGATCACGCTGGCCTCGCTCCGGCCCAACCCACCCGAAGTCTCCCACATCTTTCACCTCACCTTCCGCGAGATGTTTGACGTCTCGCGACTGCGAGTGCACGAGTTCCGTGGCTACACACCATATTGGGCGATTGACGTGACTGACAAGGTCAGAGGGCTTGGGCTGGAGTGGGAGAAGTGGGGCGGGGAGGACGAGGTGGGCGGGAGCGGAAGGCCGGGTGGGAAGGGGCTTGAGATATGGGGCCTGACCGGCTGGTACTTGAACGTGTTGTTAAAGCGATTAGGGCTGTATTGATAGATGCAGTATACCTTTACAAGCAACCGACGGCCATTTACAGAATGAGCGCCTAAATTACTTATTGCTTTCTGTCACGTGATAGACATTTACTTCCGACAAAGTTGGACGCGTCGTGCTCGTGTCCCAGACGCGCCAACGGTCACTGCCCTCGCATCACCGACGATGAGCACCCCAGTACGCCCGCGACGCCCAACGAAGCTGAAGGCAGTATCGACAGTGGTTGACTCTGATCCTGAGAACGACATAGAGGAGTGGGAGGCATCACCGCCGCCGCGCAAGCCCTCGGGTAGGGCGGGGAATATCAAGGAGGAGGGCAGGTCGAAGAGCAAGCGCCGCGTGAGCGACATACACGCATCACCGCGCGCGCCGTTGGCCGAGGTGGACCTAAACGACGATGCGGCGGAGCGGAGAGCGCGCCGACAAAGCCTGAAGCGGTCGACGTCTGTGCGAAATGTCGAGGAACACGCGCCAAAGGCCGAGAGGCACAACTCGGACAAGAGCGTTCACGGCGTTGGCGCAAGCGCCAGCATGGTGGCCAACACCACTGCTAACAAGAGTACGAGGGTTGCGGCACTCGCTATGGTTAACGGTGGCGGACATCAAATCTCGGCGGTTGCGCCTCAAGCACCGCCGCCCAGTCTGCAGATCCTGAGCAGCAACTTTGAGGAGTGGATGAAGATGGCGACTGATAACGTGCGTATTTCATGCTCCGGTCACATGGGACAGACGTTGACGAATTCTCCAGAAAATCAACGCCGCAAACTCCTGGAACTTTGCGCTTATCGACTACTTCCACGACATGTCGCTCCTCCGAAACGAGCTCGACAACAGCATCAACTTTCAGAAAGCGTCATGCACTCTCGATGGCTGTGTCAAGATCTGGACGAGCCGTGTTGACAGCGTTGCCACCGAGACTGGGAAGCTGTTGAGCGGCCTGGCGAACGATGGTCGCGGTGCAGCCAATGGAGACGAGGACGGAAACGAGGACGGCCCGGGAGAGGGCGAAGAGGGTGCTGCAAAGGCCAAGCGGAGGACGCACCGAAGCGAAGTCACGCTGGCCAAGTCGTACGCCCAGCTTCAGGTGAAGAAGTTCGACCTCGAATTCACAGTCGACCCTCTGTTCAAGAAGACAAGTGCCGACTTCGACGAAGGTGGCGCCATGGGTCTGCTGATGAACCATCTTGGCGTCGACGGGTCGCTGCGCATTGTCTTCGACGCGAGCGACTGTACGCTTGAAGAAGACGATACGGAGGAAGATCTGTCCGAGATGAAGGGTGCCGAAGTCGATCTCTCGTCTCTCCGCGCAAAGTACTTCCCAAACATGGATATCCTGGAAGACAAAGGCATCAGCTCCACTCTCAGCGATTTCAAGTTCTCGGCAGATCAGAACCTCGAACTTGCATTCCTCAATCTTGATCGTGCGGAGACGGTAACGCCAAATCCTGATTCAGGCGACGGTTTCGATGATGGGGCTAATGGCGGCACCGGAGAGGATTTCTTCACTGGCGATCAGGCTGTCGATGATGATGCCGGTGGCTGGGGAGGCGAAGGTGGCTGGGGAGGAGATGAAGACAATGGCGCGGGAGGCGATACAGCAGACGGTGAACAGCCTGCTCCTGGCAGCTCAAGAGTCGCATTCGGCGGTGTCGAGTCCTTCGATCCTCGCCACCCGCCGAATGAACGGGCTCTTGTCATGGCTCTCGGAGAGGGCGAAGGGGCGCTGGATTACTTCGACCAGAACCTCCTCAAGAACTGGGCTGGACCTGAGCACTGGAAGATGCGCAAGGTCATTCGTAAAGGTTTACATCATTCATCTCACTCATGTCATCGTACTTATATCTCACAGATACCCCGGACTCATCCACGGCTGCGAACAAGGCATCAAAGGCAGAGAAGAAGGCATTTGAGATCGATTTCACCACTCCCGCGCCTTCAACAAAGCAGTTGTTCGCTCCCTCTGGTCGGGCGGCCATATTACTTCCTGGGAGCAAGGCCCCGTCAAAGAGAAAGCGCAGCTCAAGGACCAAGGCCCCTCAAGTCAAACGAGATGAGCACTTATTACCGGATGACATGCATTTCAGCAGCACACAATTATTGCGGCTGTTCATGAAGCCGAAGTTCGCGCTCAGGATGCGCCGGCAGGGCCATGTCATCAACGGTATGAATATCAGTGCACCCCAAGTTGCGTGTTCTGACATGTGGCCACAGAGGAAGACGGCGAGGTTGATGAGCGGTTCTGGGCGCAGGCTGCTGCTGATCAAGCGGGTGGCTTCGAAGCCGATCAAAGTACGTTCTCAAGACCTTCTGGCTTGTAACGCCCTGACGTTGGAGCTAGCCCAAGACGGAGGACCGATACCATTCGGGACCCAATTCTTCATGGATGACTTTGAGGATGGAGGATATGATGATGATGGCTTCCCAGGTCCAGTGCAAACAATGGACGAGGAAGGTGACCTCCTTGCTGCAACGCAGGAACAGCTGAAGCGAGTCAGACCGGAGTTTGTCAACTACTCCAAGAGGGCTAAACGGGTCGACGTCCGAAAGCTGAAAGAGAACATCTGGAAGGGTCTCAACATTGTGGTTGACCATGGCTCCAAGGAGGATACGGAGGTATGTACACCTGTCTTCTCGACACGGCGTTGGCTGACTCTGTTATAGACGAAGATGGATGTTGTGGCTACAGATCCGGACGAGGCTAGAGAATTTGGTTCCGTTGTACAAGAGTTGAAGAAGACATATCCCAAGGACAAGCTCGACGAGATCAGCACAAGCTTCTGCTTCATCTGTGTTCTCCACTTGGCCAATGAGCAAGGCTTAAAGCTCGACGCTGGGAATCCAGACGAGACCGGCGAACGGAAAGTGGGCGAGTTGTGGGATCTCAAGGTATTCAGAGACCCGAATGCCACTGCCTCTGCATGATCTATTTTCTCGTTTGGTTTTATGCGTGTTGTGGATTAGTGTTGCTTCGTTCCTCAATGTATTGAATATTTCGCCTATTGCCAATGTTGACGTGTCTACACTCCCGAAGAAGCAGGTGTGGCAAGCTGTGCGGAAGCAAATCAGCCACAAGTCGAGGAACTGTACAGTTGCATCGTCCCTCGTCGGATCCTAATTACCATCCCATTGCCAGAACGTACGCGCTCACCGTCCGACCCACCGACAACATCCAAAATGGTGAGCATTGCTGCACGAATTATCCTGTCGACTGTTTATATAGTCCGGCGGGACTATGGCTGCATTCATGAATTACTCGGGGCCTTATTCTGACCTTCCTGCGCAGGCCGAAGAGTCGAAAGCCCCCACCAACCCCATGAAGGAGCTGCGGATAGACAAGCTCGTCATCAGTGCGTCCTGCCGTTTTGTATATGCTGGCCAGCGATTGATCTCCTGTTCAGACATCTCTGTTGGCGAGTCTGGTGATCGTCTCACCCGTGCCTCCAAGGTGCTCGAGCAGCTGACCGGTCAAACACCCGTCACCTCCAAGGCGCGCTACACCGTCCGGACGTTCGGTATCCGTCGTAACGAGAAGATCGCTGTGCACGTCACCATCCGCGGGCCCAAGGCAGAGGAAATCCTTGAGCGTGGCCTCAAGGTGAAGGAGTACGAGCTGCGCCGGCGCAACTTCTCTGAGACGGGGAACTTCGGCTTCGGTATCCAAGAACACATCGATCTTGGCGCCCGCTACGACCCCGGTATCGGTATCTTTGGGATGGACTTCTACGTTGTGATGGGCCGTCCTGGGCAGCGTGTGACGAGGAGGAAGCAGAAGAAGGCCCGCATTGGCTTCCAGCACAAGGTCAAGAGGGAGGATACCATGTCGTGGTTCAAGCAGAGGTTCGATGGCATCATCCTCGTGAGTAAAATCCCTCATAACTCCTTGACGCCGTGTGCTGACAGCCTGCCTCTAGAAATGATCGTCTACTTTGCTGTTGCATTTTCATCATGTATGCTCATAGGACATGTCTATGATTTACAATATGACATTCCCGGGGTTAACGCAAATTGTCCGAGCGACCGCGCCGTTCTTCGCATCGTGCACAGCAGCGGCCGCTCTCAGAATCAGCCTTGGTTGAATGATTGCGAGTCACGCCATGTTATTATTTGATTCCAACAGAATCCCTGGTAAACGACATGTGGTCTTTGAAAAGGTCTCCATCTACATCCGACAGAAGATAACCGTGAACTAGATATATGCACACGTCATGCCTAGTGTGTGCCGTTGGGTGCCCCATTGCTGAGTGGCTTCTCCGGGGCGGGGCTTAAGAGATGTGCAGCGGGGATAAGGATAGCATTCGGGTTGAGCTCGAGACCGAAGCCGGGGGCGTCGCTTACGTCGATGCTGCCGCCGATAGGAAGCGGCTCGTTTAGGAAAAGGTCGCCGAAGCACGGGTGAATGGATCTGCCGTCGAACGAGTTGGCAATGTACTCGCAATACGGCGAGTGCGGCTGGGACATGATGAAGTGATAGCTATACGGGCCCGAGCCGTGCGGGACGACGGGGATGTCGTAGGCGCTAGCCATCGCGCTGACCTTGAGCAGCTCGGTCAGGCCGCCGATCCACATCACGTCGGGCTGGATGATGTCGATGGACCGGCCCTCGATGAGCTTGCGGTGGCCGTAGCGCGAGTACTCGTGCTCGCCCGTCGTCCACCGGACGGTCGGCATACGCTCCTTGAGCAGCTTGTGGCCGTCAAAGTCGTCCGGGTGCAGTACCTCCTCCCACCAGTAGATGTCGATCTTCTCGTCGATGCACTTTTGCGCAATCTCGACGGCGTATGTTACGTTGAGCGACATCTGCACGAGGCGTCAGCCCGTGATTGATGTGCGCGGAGTGTGGGGAGGCGGGAACGTACGTAACAATCGACCATGATTGGGTAGTCGGGTCCTACGGATTCACGGTGCTTCCTGAGGAACTCGACGTTCTTCCGGAGCCCCTCGGGGCCCTCAGCGGGGGAGAAGGGCAGCGGAACCTTGGCGCCCCAGAAGCCCATCCGCTTCGTCTCGGCCGGGAGAGGCCCGGTGCAGTCTGCAGCACCGATAAGCGGGGCAGCGTGGGAAGAGGGCTGTCAGATTGGCTCACAGAAGGGGATCTTCTCCTTCGTGCGGCCGCCGATCATCTTGTACACCGGCTCGCCTCGAATCTTGCCTATAAGATCCCAGATAGCGAGGTCGATGACGGAAATGGTCGCGAGCACGATGCCCTTCCTGCCGTAGAACATGCTTGCCTATTTCTGGATTAGACGCGGATCGGGCTATCGCTTATGAGGGCGCACCTTGAACATCTGGTCCCACATCAGGTTGAGGTCACGCGGGTCCTTGCCCAGGACGAACTGCTTGAAGTGGTTCTCGATGAGCCAGCAGGAGGGAGGGCCGCCAAAGCCGGTCGCGATGCCCTGTGTGCCATCGCTCGCCGTGACCTTGACGAACAGGGAGCCGAGGACGCCGATGCCCCTGCATCACATGTCAGTGCCTTGTACCGAAAGTGGAGTGGGTTCGGACGCACCAGGAAGTGCGGGACGCACGATACTGCTCATACTGGGACATGGGGTTCGAGATGAAGGTGTCGACGATCCAATGGCCCTTGCCCTGCCTGTGGTAGTCCCCTCCGGAGCCCTTGCTCGAGGGGACGAAAGACTCGACCTTTACGATGGTGGGGAAGGGGGCCATTCTGCTTCAGCTATCTATACGTTGTAGATCGGACGCGTGGGAGGGGATGGGAATGCAACTGAAGCAGAACACGGGCGGTTCAGGAGGGTGGAATGGCATGGCGCTCGCGTGCTTATTATACTGGGTGGGCGTGGCTCCTGGCCTATGGGAACGCAACCCAGGATTGCGTTGTTCAAGCCCCCACCTTACTCATAGAAATCGGGGGGTCCATCCAGGGTGAGTGAGATTCGCGAGGATAAGGACCCGAAAGGAGTTAGGGCCTTGGCACGTAACAGATTATCTCAGCGCGGGGTACCCATTCGGGGCAACAACAGCCCGACCGCCCGATCCATCCCTCCCTTGCCGGAGCGACGCTGATACACACGCTTGGAGTCCTGCACAGCCCGACCTGCGTATCGCACGGCAAACACCTGGTGGCCAGCCGGGCAGAACCGGGAATACCTTCCAAGAAGTGGACGCGCCGGCGCCCGGCGTTTCTGCACGGACCGTCGGTGTAACAACGCAGCAAGTGACTGGTCCAAGACGTAATCTGCCGAGCCTCGCCGAGACGTGACCCTGACGTCGAGCACAAAGCTTGGTCAACACCACCCTGCTCACATGCTCACCCTGGTGGAGAACTGGCAGCAGACAGACTTGCGAATTGCACTGATCTACAATGGCCATTCTATAGATACAACGAAGATACTGTGACAGCTGCC
Organism: Calocera cornea HHB12733; assembly: GCA_001632435.1. Classification (NCBI taxonomy): domain Eukaryota; kingdom Fungi; phylum Basidiomycota; class Dacrymycetes; order Dacrymycetales; family Dacrymycetaceae; genus Calocera; species Calocera cornea. The sequence goes on from KV424084.1 coordinate 40,361, forward strand.
AAGAAGCACGGTGAGTGCCACCTGGCCGCATTTACAATGTCAAGATCGAGAAACCCTGTATGGACTGAAGAGAAATAGCAATGGAACCGCAAGGGAAGAGTGGGGAAAGGGCAGCCGGTTAAACACTACTGCGAGGACGCAGTTTAGGGGACAGACTAGGCAGTCACCACAGCTGCTTGGTCCTCGGTGAGCCCAGCAGCTGCAGCAGCTGGCTCAGAGACGACCTCTGGCTGAGCGAGTTCAGCCTCATCCGCGACCGGAGGGGACAATTTCTTCTGTTTCTTCGGCAAGGGAGCGACAGGCTTCTCGTCAGCGGGAGTCGCGTCCGCACTGGGCTCCCCAGCGTCTTCCTCGCGCTTCCGTTTCTTGTTCAGATCGGCACCGGTTGCCCCGACAGCCGATTCGTCCCCTTCCGGCAGCTCGGGCTCGGCGGGGGAACCCTCCTCCTTCTTCTGTTTCTTCGGCGAGGGCGCAGCTTCCTCCTCCGCAAGCTCCTCTCCCTCCGGCTCATCCTCCTCATCCCGCTTCCGCTTCTTATCGCCCAACCCGTACCCCTCCTCAGGTGAGTGGTTCATCCTCGAGCTGCTCCGCGTCGTCCGCTCAGAGTAGAAGATGAGCGGCGCCTTGTGGCTCTTCTTCTTGCTCGGCGCAGGCGCAAGCTCAGCGGGCGTACTGTCCTTCGTCGCCGTGCTCCCGCCAGACGACTTCTTCGACTTTCCGTTCGCCTTGCGCTTCTTGGACGGGCTTGTGGTGGCGTCCTCGCTCCCTCCTGAGCGGACGGACGACTCGCCGGACCCCTCAGAGTCGCGTTTCCGCTTGCCCTCCCCATCCACGGGTGCCTCCTTCGCCTCGTCCACAACGCTGATCTCCTCCGCCGGGGTCTCATCAAGCTCCGCTCCCGTCTTGCCCTTCCTTTCCGCCCTCTCCTTCGCCGCCCTGGCCTTCGCAGCACGCGTCCGCCCGGGCGTGGGCCCATGCAGCGCATCCTCGATATTCTCCACCAGCTCGTCCCCGACCACGCGGCGGATGAACATGCCGTCGACGTAGATCCTGCACGTGCGGTAGTCGACCGAGGTCTTGCCCATGCTCTGCAGGGTGGAGCTGTACCACGTCGGCCCGTCGGCGAGCGCTTGGGCCGCCTGCGCTGCAGAGGCGGGGACGGCGGTGAGCGGGGAGGACTCGGCGTCCTTCACCAAACTGGCCGTCTCGGAGCGGAGGATCCACCGCCAGCCCTTGACGTCCAGAACCACGCTCTCCAGCTTGTCCTTCGTCGTCACCCCGCACGCGACCTCAGCGACGATCCCCTCATCGAGCAGAACAATCTGATCCCCTTTCGTGCGCGGGACGAGCAGCTTGCCGCTCGCGTCGATGATCACCGGCCGGGGGGCGGACGACGAGTCGGTCTCGGCATGGCAGAGATGGAGGAGCCACTGGTCTTTGCCGGCCCGCGGGGCCGCAGCGCCGGTGACCGCCCAGGGCCGGCGGTAGAGGAGGATATCGTGCGTCCTCAATGTCGGTTCTCCCACATCCGCGGCCTTGGCAGGCCCGACCTCCCCAACCACCAGAGCAGCGGGCCCAGCCCCTTCCTCACTCTTCCCACGCCCACGCCCAGGGCCTTCCTCGCCCTTCCCATCCGCGGCACCGGGCTCGACCCCCGCTTCCCTGCCCTCCCTGCCCTGCTTCCCCACCCCACCTTCGGGGACTTCTGATCCCTTCCCCACCCTGTCGGTTCCCTAGATAAGCCCAGTCAGCTTCCAACCTCCCTGTGGTAGTACTGGACGATGATAATACGCACGTCGGGGATAAGCAGCGTTCTTGCAGCGTACGTCGCGCGCACCCCGCGCTGGACGACCTCGCACAGTTCTTTCGGGGCGTATTCCTGCCTGCACCGACCAAACAAAGCACCATCAGTCTCTGCACTCATACTCGTCCGTCCCTCCAGCGCGCGTGCCCTCCTCCCCCCATAGCAGCACCCGCGCCAGACGAGAAGTGGAAGTGGAAACGTACCACCCCTTCGTATCCCCCCATCCAAACCGCACGCTCACCGCAACCCCGCCATCATACGCCCCCTGCCTGCTCGCCTCCCACTCCTGATACGTCGCCCGCCCAGCCTGCTCCCCCCGCGCTACCACCTCCCGGAGCGGGAGCTTGCGCCCCCACACCGGCTCGGGGGCGATCGAGTCCCAGTCGTACGGCTGGCCTCGGCGAAGAGAGGGGTCGGACCGGCCCCGCAGGTGCGGGAAGAGCGCGCCGTGCGCTAGGATGCGGGGGCGGGACTCGAGCTTGGCGCGGACGCGCGCTGGGAGTCCGTCCAACTAAACCATCATTCCACGCCGATCAGCATCGGTACCAAACCCGCAACTGTAATGCGAAAGACGTAGAAAACAAAGAGAGGAAAGGAGAGGAGACGCACCCCGGCCTGCCACCCCGCCTCGAGAAACTCATAACTCAGCCCATCGTGATCTGCCCCCCACTCAAAACTGTGCACGCCCGCGCCGCCCATGCTCGCCCGATAGAGGCTGCGGGGCTCGCTCGCCCGCACCCGGAGGCGGAGCGTCGTGCGCCTTTTGCCGGAGGGGTCCCGCAGCTCGCCATTGGCCGCGAGGGAGAGGTCGGCGGGGGTAAGGAGGCGGGAATGGAGCGCGCAGAGCAGGGGGTCGCTGTCGCAGGTGTAGAAGGTCGTCCCGTAGATGTAGCGTGCTTCGGCGGGCGGGAGAACGGGCGAGGGCGCGGAGAGGAGCAGGTCGAACGTGCACGGCAGGTGGCGGAACGTCCGCGGCGGGGGGAACTCGGTGGCGTGGTAGACACCTGCGTAGGGCGTGCGGGTGGGGGCGGGGGAGGGCGCGGAGGGCCCATCAGCGGCGAGGGAGAAGGGCGGGAGGGCGCGCGCGGGGCCGGAGGGGGTGGGAGTGCGTTGGAGGGCGAGCCCGGGAGAGCGGTAGGAGGACGTGTACCGCGGTGGGTCTTGCCAGGGGCGGCTGGGCTCGCGTGGTGGAGGGGGGAGGGGGAGCTCGCGTTCTCTCTCCCGCTCTCTGGCCTGCGCCTCCCTCTCCCGGGCTAGGGCATCGCGTTCCCGGGCTTGAGCTTGCGCTTGCGCCTGCGCATCCCGCTCCCGCATCTCCCGCTCCCGCTCCCTAGCATCCCTCTCCCGCTCCATCAGCCCGGCACCATAGTTCATCTCCATCTGGCCCATCTGCGGTGGCGGCGGCGGCGGACCAGGAGCATACATCTCCCTCTCCCTGCCCGCGGGGCCCCTCTCCGCCAGTACGCCCACACCCACCATCCCCGGCCCGAGCCCGTACGCTCCTCCGCCATCGGGCAGCCTCGGCTGGGCCGGGAGCGGGGAGTAGCGCGAGTCCACGGGCGAGAGGATCGACGCGCCCCCAGCACCCGTGAAGGGGGAGGCGTGCTGGGGGCGGTAGCGCTCTCTTTCCCTCTCTCTCTCTCTTTCGCGCTCGCGCTCGCGTTCCCGGGCCTCCCGGTCCCGCTCGCGCGCATCACGTTCCCTCTCCTGCTCCCTCGCTCGTTCCCTCTCCCACTCCCTCTCTCGCTCGCGCTCTCGCGCCATCTCCCGTTCCCTGTCGATCTGGCGATCCCGTTCCCTGTCCCGTTCTCTCCCAATGTCACGTTCTCGCTCGCGTTCCAGCTCCCCCCTCCCCCTCTCCTCCGCCCCGCCAAACCACTCCCTCCTCCCATGCACCAGACTGCTGATGTCCATCTTGGGGCTGATCGTGTGGCCCCCGCCCAGCCCTTGTCCAGGGCCGGGGCCAGGGGGCGTCACCTCCCCCCTGCGCGTTGGGCTCCCGAGCGGAGCACCCGCACTGGGAAAAAGAGGCGGGAGGGTCCTAGAGGTAGTAAAAGCCGGGAGGATGCTCGCCAGGGTCGGTCCAGCCCTGTCTGAGGAAGCGGGCGGAGGTGGGGGCATCGCGTTCCCGCCGCCGCCGGGGTTGCTCTGCGCGGGCGCGGGAGGGGTGGACGGGGACGGGCGCGGAGGGGGCGCGAGGGCGCTTGCGAGCGGGCCGGGGTTGTCGTACGACCTGAGGACGGAGGCGATGGTTGGGCTTCTGTCGGGGAGGGGGATGTTGCGGGCTGGTGTAGTATTACTGGTGCTTGCGGACCCAGTTCCTCCTGCGCTTGGGGTGCTTCCGGCACCGGAAAGGGCAGGGGTGGAGGAGGTGTTATTGTTATTGTTGTTGTTGTTGTTTGCGGGTGTGGATGAGGCAGGGAGGGGAAAGGCGGCGTGGTGAGCTGCGAATATCTGTGCGGGGGTGTCGAGGGCCGACGGGGGCCTGACGGGGGGCGGGGGGTGGGGCGGGGTGGCCATCCTGCTCCTGGGAGATGCACTACTCGCTAGGCTGCAGCGTGACGAGTCCGGCAGCAGGAAGACGCAGCAGGCGGCGAACAAAAGGCGCTCTGCTCTCCAGCAGCGAGCGTGGCGGCGGAAAGGACAAGCGTGGCCGCGGTGCCCTGTGCACGCCCCTCACCCCCGGCATGCCCCCGCACCACGTGCGCCCCGAGGCGGAGGCGGAGAAGCGGGCTGGGCTGGGGGCAGGACCCGTCGCTACAACAAAGTTGCAGCACCAAACGTTCGATTCCTTATTACCAAAGCTGCTAGCACCCCACCTGGCACCTGCACCTGCACCAGCAGCGTCGACATCGGACCATAATATCATCTTGCACCTCGCACTCTAGTGATCCGCGCTTGGTGCAGACAGACCCTCCGTCCGGGCCAGAGTCGCGATGCCAGGGCTCGAACTCGCGCCGTACCAGACACCCTCGGGCTTCACCCTCCCGAGCATCCATTCCTGGAGCGCATTCTACACGTCCGTCCCCCGCTCCCCATCCCACCCCACCCCACCCCCAGTAACGCTGACCCCCCCTCCTGGCAGGTATCAGCCCAACCCCCGCACGCTCGCCACCCAAACGCAGCACTGGACGCAGCTCCTCCTCACCTACGCCCGCGCCCGCAGGCTCTTCGCCCTCTCCCTCGCCGATGCGGACCTGGCGAGCGCGGGAAAGGGCGCGTGGGCCGAGGTGCTGCATAACCCGCGGCTGAAGCCTCCGAGTACGTCTGCACACTACACTACACTACACGCTTGTGCCGTCCTGCTTCCTGCTTCCTTCTTTGCTGTATGCCGTATGCGGCACGCTGCATGCTGTTTACGCCCTGCCACCCACTCCCGCTCGCCGCTTCAACCCTCCGAAAGTAACCCCCACTGACGCGCGCAACCTAGGAACCCTCCCCCGCCAGCTGCTCCAGCACCTCCTCGACCAGCTCATCGCGACCGAGCGAGCCATCCCCGACACCGCTTCGTCCTCCTCCTCCTCCTCCTCATCATCGACTACAACAACGACGACGACGAAGCCTGGCCAGGCGGGAGCAGAGAGTGTGATCCTGTGCTGGAGGACCGTGGGCGAGTGGGCCGGCGTGCTGCATGATTGGGTGCGTCCCCCCCCTCCCCCCTCTACCTCTGCGTTCTTCCCGCTTCTCTCTTTCCTGCCCCGCGCCCCTTCCCCTTCCCACTCCCACTCCCACCAATACCAATACCAGTGCAGTGCAGCCGCTAACCGCTCTCTCCCCCACCCAAGGCGCTCCAAACCGGCCAAACCTCCACCATCCTCACCCTCTTCGAGATCTCCAACCCGCCCGTGCCCAGCGAGCTGAGCGACATCCCCGAGCCGCTCCTGCGTCGCGCGGTCGGTGTGCTGCAGCGGTCGGGCAAGGCCCAGGTGATAGAGGGCGAGGGCGGCGGCGGGGTCAGGATTTTCGCTTAGCCCGAGGGTGGCGGGTTAGTGAGGGGTTAGTGAAGGGATGAGCTGATGTGCTCGAGGTGCAAGGGGGAGGGGCGAGGGAGAGAGGGTTGGGCTGCGGGTTGCGCGACTGGGCCGGGGCGGCGGCAGTGGGGTTATTATTATTCAGAGTGGTATGTAGGGTAAGTTACAATATAATGTACAACAGGTGCCCGCAACGCTTGTGAGTCGTCAACCATCAGTCGCCAATAATCAACCGTTAATCATCAAAGGCCAATCCTCACTCGTCCATCATCAATCGTCGTCGCTCTGCTTCCCAATGAACGCCAGCAGATCATGTTCCTTTTTCTACATCGAACCCATCAGCTACACTCAAGGGTGTGCCGCAACGATGCAGCCCACCTGTCGCGCAACAACTTCCTCCTTCGGCCCCTCCTCCTCACCCCCGCTGCCCTCCTCATCACTCTCACTCGGTAGCCTCACCTTCCTCCTCGCCTCTTCTGCAGCCTTCCGTGTCGGCCTCCCCGGAGCGGACATCCCGCGCGCTTTCTCATACTCCACCACGTCCTCTACGCGAACAAGAACAAAACACATCAGCACGCTCCCCCACAGTGGCACGCCCCAGAGGGGTAGAACGGGACGCACCGATCTCCTGCGCCAGCTCCCGCTGCTGTCTTATCTTCCGCGCCTTCTCGATCGACATCCGCCCGCTCATGCCCAGCTGGGACAGGAGCGTGCGCAGGTGCCGCACTTGCTCGGCGGGCGAGAGGCCCGAGTGCTCTTTCGACCAGACCTTACGCACCCCGCATGCTGTGACGAATTTCTGACGGCCCGGTCAGGTTTCATTCAGCACAAAAGAAGGGGGTGGGGGAAGAGGAAGTACCTTGAGGCGGACGACCTCCTCCTCCGTCGAGCTCGCAGGCGCGTCGACATCCTTTTTCCCCCGTTTTATCTTCGGCTGCTTCGCCCCCTCCCCCGCACCTGAGGCTTTCGATTTCCGACCGCGCTTGGGAGCGGGTTCATCGTACACACTGCTGAGCTCGGTATCGCTGAGCTGTTAGGGATGTTAAATGGGTCTAGGAGGAGAGGGGACAAGGAAGGGGAGCGTACATCGTCCACTTTCTTCGGGGGATCAGAGGGTTTCTCTTCCTTCGGTTTAGTTGCAGGTTTCTCTTCCTTCGGTTTAGGTGCAGGTTTCTATCTCCACGTCAGTATCAGAGTGCATACATCCAGCATGACCGTGCGTACCTTGGGCGACGGCACCGGCAGCTCACCCAGCTCCTCACTCCCCTCAGGCTCCTCACTCTCCACCCTGGCTGCCCTCGGCTTGCGCTTCACCGCCTTGGGTCTCTCCCCCTCGCTTGATCTTGGCTTCTTCACAGGCTGCGCATCTTCAGAGTCAGCCTTGCGTTTCAAGTCTTTTGACAGTTTCTTCTTGGGCACGGAGGGGGGAGGCGGCGGTATGGGCTCGTCGTTCTCCTACTGGTGCGTGAAAAGGCGTCCGCAGCCGGAGCGAAGCAGCACGCACCAGTGCCCAATTGACAGCATCCTTCAGCTCTTTCTTATATTCATCGCTCACCCCTTCCTCTAGCCCCAGCTGTTGTTCAACCTGCCGCCGCACAGACTTGTTCGTCACCTCCCTATTCTCCCATCAGCTTACACGCACGCGATTCATGCGACGAAGTGTGGGACTCACTCGAGCCGGTCTTCACGCTTCGCTTTGAAGACGATCGACTTCGCGGTCTGCTCAAGCTGCTTGACATCCAACGACATTTGGGACGCGCTAAAAGGTGCGTGGTAAATGGAGTGACTGGATTTGGTGGCGGTATGCAGGGCGCGCTGGAGATGCCGCTCATCAAGGCGCGGACTGATCACATGACGCGCGAAAGGCACAATTTGATAAAGTCAACTGAGCGCTTTGCCTCACTATTGTTTCTTCTATGCGGCACATCCATACAATCGTATTCTTGACATGTACTAGGCCATGATACACAAGTCGATTACGGCGCCACTAAACTGAATGCTCAGTGGTGCACCAGTGGATATGGTGGAACAGCATCGCGCGATTGCTTCCGTATCAACAATGGTTCCTGACACTTTTCGCCGGTGCTTCTCTCTCAGCCGCCACATTCGTTGTGATTATTGTTTGACAGCTGGCCGTACTTCCCTGGGTCATTCTGTCACCGAATCAGATCACTGTGTGTCGCGGCCGGTCCGATTTGCAGTCTCGCAACCGGCCATCAGGATCATCGGCGAGCATCGCCTCGTTCTCTGAAACGGCTGTCGGCCACTTCCGCGTCTCAGCTGCATATAGTTCGGCTGCCTCTCCACATCGGTGTTCCCAGCCTCCTCGTCGATCCTCCTAGTTCTCTTGGTGCCGAACCGTCTGATGTTCGATAACGCAGGTCGTCACTATCGGCAATGATGCGCCCCTCGGGTCGTCAGGGCCGACTCGAGCTCCATCGGCTCCTGATCTGGGAAAACGTATTCCTCTCGTAATCTGGACCTGAGACAATGCAGTACCTCACGAAAGATCTCCAACATCATCGGGTCCCTTCAGCAAGTCTACTGAAACGATGCGTTCCTTGCGCGTTTCATAGTAAGTAGAGCCATTTGTACAGTACAGATGCCTCCTATCCTGCCCGCTTGACCAACGACGACCTCCTGCTCGTTCGACTGTGGCCTTGTCACCGTCGTCGTTCACCGCCATGACCAGCAGCTCGACAGCACCTTGGGGCCTCTCGCGTGCGTCCTTTGCTGGCCTGCTGACCGCTGGCATCTTCTTTGGCCTTGCCCTCGTCTGCCTCGTCGTCTACGCAGTCTGGCGATGGCGACGAAGCGCGGTTCGGACAAGCAAGGCCTACCTAGCCCAGCCGTATCGCGTAGCCGAGATGCCCTATACGATCTCACCTCCGCGACACTCGATAATGAAACCGCCAGCATACTTCCCGAGTCCATGGGCGAGAGATGCAGAGGATCAGAAGGTGGCCACTGCGATGCTTGAGCTGAAATCTCGTGAGTCCTGCCACCCAGACGTTCGAATCATGTACTCACTCTCCTCAAAGCACCTCTTCCGGGATACTCCGTCCCAGAGTCGATGGCACATGAGCTCCGGCAATCCCTCGCCGCTTCTGCCAAGACAACAACCCGGACCGTTGCCACGGCCGGATCTCCTATCACCCCCGGCCTGCCGAGCATAGTCGTGACGTCTCCACTCTCGCCGCACGTACGGTTGCCTTCTATCCCACCACCGCTCCCCATTCCTACGAGAGATGCCGAGCGAACCGCATTGGCTCGATATACCATGCCGCCTCCTACACCGACCTGCCACGTCACAGGTATGCCTCTGGACCTGTCGATGCGGACGCCGCCCCCCGTGTACAACGCGTCCATGGAACGCGCACAGCGCGAGGCGCTTCGCCGGGAGCGGCGGAAACGGAAGAGCCGTTGGAGGGACACAATGAAGAGCGTGAAGAGCGTGAAGAGTGTAGTATCTACTTCGTCTTCGTAATGGGCTTCAGTTCCTGGTTCATGAGCCAGCATTGCTGGCATTTTCCCCATACATTCGTTCTCCTCTCTTGAGTAACACAAGCCCTTGTACCATTTGAACTTACAGGACTTTTATTGCCGTTGCTGACACCTATGCCGAGTCGAACAAACGAACAATAAGCAAGGTTATTACCCTAAGATTACATGCTGGGTGGGGTATCGCAATGCGGGGAGTATGCCGTTACCAACTAACATTGAACCGTTCCATCATTTCCACTGCTTCAGCTACATCCTTCTGCGCTTTCTTGCGCATATAGAAGATGGGACAATCCTTGCTAGCGCAGAGTACGTCTTGATGCAATGAACCTTGACAACGCTGGCACTGCGTCCATAAACGAGCGAAGTTCACTTGGAAGGCAGATGTCGACGATGACTGCGCGTGAATGATGAGGACGCGCAATTTCATACGAAATATGCAGAGTGCTTACCTGCTTCTGATAAAGCTCCGCCAATCTCGGCCGACAGTTATTGCACACAGCACCATCTACACAGGGTCAACATTCGTCCTGAGAGGGAGCCTAGAGGCTTACTCGGGTTCTTGCTGTTGTTGGCGCGCATAGGCGTCTTGCAGCCCAGGCAAGTGACCGTGCGAACAGCAAATTTCATCAGACCACCAATGGTTGGTGTTGCGATTTGAATGGATCGAGTATGGTCACCCGCAACTAAGGAGAATTCAGGCTAGTCCAAATCACCACAGGTGGTACTTACGAAGTGACCTTGCCTTCTCACCAAGGATAGGCTCGAAGATGCGCATCAAAGGATTCGAGAGTTGGTTATCGAGGTAGTATCTTGTGTCGATTGGAACATTGTTCTCGAGGACGAATAACGGGTCCTCCGACTTTTCGTACGCAGCAGCGTCTTTCGTCCCTTTCACAATGACGTATGCAACACGATCGCCCAGTGCTGGTGCAGAACCGGCATCGCGCTGTTTCATGCGCTTGACAAGCTCCGAATGTGCCTGTTTCGCCGCATAATCTGGGTCGTCACGTTAGCCTGGTTAGGAGAAACCGTTGCGACGCCCTACCTTCTTTCGTCAATGCCTTCGTGATGACAAGCTGCGACATGTCGACCTTGTTCTGCAGCAGATCGGAGATGGTCTGCTTCGTGTACCTAGACGGTTGTAAGCAAGCGTTTCTGAAGAGTGGACTGTGGACTGACTCGATAGCACCGTCAACATCTCGTTCGATCAGCATCTTGTGCAGGCATGTCTCAATGACGGTTTGTACCAGGCGACAATTGTCACGTCGAACAGTCTAGCGACCGGTCAGTTGTTGTACATACGTGGCAATGCGGAACGGACCTCGATACCCTTCGTGTCCATCTTATCATACTTCTCAGTCTTGGTCCAGTATAAGCCAGCATAGCGCTTTTTGCTGATTAGCAAGTACGGGAAGTAGACTTTCTCGAACTCGAGTTTGATTGGTCTGACGAATTTCGCCGTGATCAGGTCAGCAGCTTCGGCACCTGTTAGAGCCGTCAGTTCCAACATTCCACATTGTCGGGGAGCACTCACCTAAAGACATGGCCGTCTGCAAATCTGGGCAACCAAAGCGCACCATGACGGAATCGGTATCACCATAGATGACCTTGGCGTCCCACTCGCGCCCGTTCGCAATGCAGTACTCCGATTCGACCTCTTGCTTTGTCTTTTCAATCATCTCACGTCCATATGCCGTTACACTAGAAGAGATCGCGAGACAGGGTAGTTTGCCGATTGTTGCACCAGTGAAGCCGTACACCGAGTTAGCGCTGATCTTCAATGCTAACTGCCTGCCGTCCAGCACAGCGCGTTTGAAAGGGTCGGTTTCCTTCTTGAGGTCCGCTTTTGCACGCTTTCGTGCGGTAATGAGATCCTCCAAAACTGTCGGCAGCAAACCCTTCCGCCTCGACGGCTTCACGAAATAGTCTAGCAGAGCGTCAGCGATCGCTATCCAACAAAAGCGAACTTTCGTACCGTGATTCGGCGTTCTAACATAATCCACGTCTTCTACCAAATTGAGGCGATCGATGGTTTCCTTCGTCAACAATGTCGTGTAGCACAAGTTGTGTGCCATCATGATGGAAGGATATAGTGAGCTGAAGTCGAGCGTGGCAATCGGCACATCGTAGTACCCCTTCTCGGGCTCGATAACCGTAGCACCTTCGTACTGAACGTCTTCGGAGCCTTCGGACTTCACCGCAGGAACGAGATAACCATCGTCGTTCGCCTTCCTGTACAGCTGCGAAATAACCTTGATTTGTTGACCTCGCTGCAGAAGGTAGTTGAATGGTACGCCCGTCACGCGGGCCATTTCCGTGTAGTTGACAAACGACATCAGCTTGTCCATCAATCGTTGCGGCAGATATGAGTCTTTAAGACAATAGACGGCGAGACGGCGCCTTGATTCTGCAGTGCCGTTCTGTAGCTCCGTGATGATGGAATGATGCACTTCTTCCTTCTGTTCGCCAAGGAACTCGGCGCACACCGCGTTGAGGGTGTAGCTGCGAAGCTTATAGTCACGCTGCATCACTTGCAGCATGTCCAGCTGCAAGCGACCTTCCATGTTGGTCTCCTTGGAGTTGTGCGTTCCGTATGCCTTTGACGAGAAGTGAGCTTCCTTGACTTGCGTTTTCAAATCTAGCAGCCGTCTGTCAGATATTGTCACAAACTCGGTTCTGCACGACTTACTCTTTATCCGACTGAGGAATGGGAACTTGCTGCATTTCAGAGCATGCGCGCGGTCCAACAAATAAGGCAGATCGAAGTTGGCGATGTTGTATCCCACAATCATATCAGGGTCGACCTCTTCGACAAAATCGCGCCATTTGGTAAGCAGATCTGCTTCTTTCTCGAATTCAAGAACTTGCGATCCGACAATGTTGGCACATGTGTTCAGCGTAAAGATATTTCGGATGAACGGTGTCTTCTCTCCTTGTCGCGTCACCATGTTGCCAATCTGGATGACCGGATCAACCTCAGGCTCTGGGAAGATACCCTTTCGACCCGCGCATTCGATATCGAAGCTGAGAATTCGGAGTGGTGCAGTTTTGTCCCATTCTCCTTCAGCCGCGTGGGAGATGAACTGATCCCACCTGAGTGCGAATCAGACATCGCCTCTGCGGCAGTGTACAGACTGAACATACCGAATGTTGAATTCAATCTGGCAGTTGGACACCCGGTCCTTCGCAGTCCTCAACTTGTACTTACCTGCTGGAGCCTCAATCCAATTCATACCGACGACACGGCAGTCGATCATGAAGCGCATCTCGTACGAGATGTTGCTCTCGAAGGTAGGAATGGGACCTTGGAACAAGCCCTTGAAGTCGACCTCGCCTCGATCGAAAAGCCCTCGGATCTTCGGGAGAAGTCGTGGCTTGGAGAGGGTAATCTTCAGGAACGGGTTCTGCTCGTCACCTCGGTAGCCCCAAAGACTCCTCTTCTTCATCATACTAAGGTCCGACACTGCGTTATCGTTCCTCTCGTTGAGGTAGCGCATCAAGGACTTCAAGTCGTCCTCAATGAGCCCTCGAGGGACGGCGACGTAGAAGTACGGGAAGAACCCGGTAACATGCATCAGGACGCTATGCCCGCGCTACATGACCTCGGTCAACAGCTTTGTCATGCAAGTCACAGATACCAACGCACCTCTGTCACACCAAACAAGCGGAGAGACGGACTACCGTCGACGGCATCTGAGCTCTCCTCAATGTCGATCTGCTGGAATATGATGTTATCTCTTTGGTCATTGAGCGGCTTGAGCGCAGCTCGGCCCCATTGTTGCGACCCAGATGGATCTGAACAGTCACGAGTCAGTAAAATACAGGAATACTCTGATCTAGATGTGCGCACCGATATCTCCACCCTGGGTCGCCAGCCTCTCCAACACCTCCGCAAAGGACCCAGTATCTCCATTGACGGTCTTGCTCTTGTCCTGGTGGACAGTGCTGGTCACTTGGCTGCTCGTCGGCGTCCCCTCCAGCTTGCGCTTCTTCATCGCCGGCTGGCTCATTGGCTCCGGTCGGTCGCTGCGACAGACATTAGTCAAGGCCAGTATGCCTATGAGTGTGGCACTCACTGCATCGGGACAGCGTTCGGCGGTGGGACGTTCTCCTGGTTCGCCATCGGCGAGGCGCGGTGAACCATTGGGGCAGACACGGCCGTGTATGATTAAGCAGAGCAGAAATGCACAAAGATGTCAAGTCCAGCAAGTGTAGAACTGTCTGTGTGCAGTAAAGACGAACGAAGGTCGAAGTCGGTTGTATTACGAAGAGCCGTCTGCAGCAGACGCGACCTGTGACTTAGCGGAGCAATGCAGGACGCGTCCAAATACATGACGTGCCTCACTTCTGACTCCGCTTCATGAAATCACGTGAGACGCGACCGACAACAACAGCAAGCACCACCTGACATGGCGTCTACGGAGCTGTCCACATTTGCCGTCTGAATCACATCGCAACGGGTTATTTGGATCAGGTAATTTGGATTTGGCTGGCAGACTGTTTGTCGATCGAAAGGTACGCGGAAGTCATGGTGTCATCCCATCATATACATTGGGCGCTACTAGCTACGTTTGTGAAGGAATAGCCACGTCACAGGAGAGATTGAAACGTGAGAACGTCAGAAGAGTCTGAGCGGATTGAAAATAAGCAGTGCGGAAGCGACTGCTATAGAGTCCAGTGTCCGTCTACACGGCATAGGTTGGTTGCGAGGGGAGGAGAGGGAGAGGATGCGGGGTGAGGATACAGCGTGCATAGGCGGCTACGGCCAGCGTGGTTTTGTCAAAGAGCGAGTCAAAAGATTGGCAGCACGGAAGGAAAGGTCTAAGATAGGATAGGGTGATTTGCGTTGCAGGGAGAGAGTGAGGGAGAAAGTGGTATCTGCAGGGAAGGTAAAGCGCAACAGTCCGTGTGCGTGTTACGAGATCTGCATAAGCTGGCCAGCTCCAGACAAGCAGGGCTACACCAGGGAAAGGAAACGTGGAAGCAATGCAATTGCAAGAAAAGAAAAATAGAAAGTCCATGATTGTAGGAGAGACAGACGAACGACTCACAGTCGCTCTCTAGAAGCTTGAAACAGACGTCATTACACCCCAGCCTGTAACCTGGGTCGTTAAGCTCATCCCTGGTAGTAAGGGCCACCCTGTGGCATGCGAGCACCTTTCGGCGGGGGCGGGGGCGGCATGTGGAAGGTAGGGGGCGGCGACTGCGACGGTCGCTGCTGCATAGGCGACATCATCGGAGGCTGGCTGTTGAGCACGGGGCCATAGAAACTCTCCGGACGCTTCCCGTTACTATCCTGAGATGTTGATCGAGAGTGGCCGTATCCGTTACGTCCGCTGTTGCCGTTGAAGGGCAGGTGCTCGGCGGAACCGTGCGGGGTACCACCCTCGGGCGAGGCCAGCGGTGTCATCTCGATGCGAGGACTGTGCGGACCGCCGAAGTTCTGCGATCCACGGATGCTAGCTTCGTCCATGCGCATACGCCTGACGGAGGGCGCAGGCGATCCTATCGGTGTGCCGAAGGCGGAGGTGACGAGCGAGAAGCTACGGAAGGGCTTCTCCACGTAGATCCTGCGCTTGCCTTCCGCCGCGGGAGGAGAAACGTTGGAGTCGGCGAAGCAGTCGGGATCGGCATCAGGGCCCCACGACACGAGGAACGAGCAGAGCCAGCCACAAGCCCATGCCGTCGGGTAGACGACCAGGAAGTAGAACACGACCGACAAGGAAACCACGGTAACGAGCAGGGCAGCCCATGCGGCGAACAGTGCACCGGCGTTGGTGAAAGGGTGTGCGAAGTGGGACATGACAGAGGGCACCAGCGTGTACACCAGCGAAGGTGTCAGGAGGTACATCCCGGGCGTCAGCTGTACATCTTAGTCAGATTTTGCCTACTCCACGGCGACAAGAGCACTTACAATAAACAGATAACGGACGAGGAAGTTGCCAAGGACAAGCTGTGCCCAAGGGGTGATCTCCACCCACAGCAGAGTCAAGGTGACAAACACCGTGTCACCGAACTGGATCTCAGTGACGTTGCGAACGTTCCACGCAGCCATGCCGGTGTCGATGGCGTTCCTGGTTGGCGTGACGAACTCGAAGACGATGATCAAGCCAAGGAGGAGCGCCTGAACAAGCATGCGCTGGACAAGCGGCATGCGGCGTATGCGCGGCAGGAACATTGTCGACATGTCGTAAACCATGTAGCCGAGCAACGCGGGCGTAAAGTACGAGAACGTGGACCAGGTGAAGCAGAACAGCGCGATGAAGATCCAGTAGCGGTTTGAGGGGAGGGCGGAGACCACGATGTGGAGCAGGTATGTGAAGTACGAGCCTGCATATACGTAAGCTTACGTGACAATGAATATGAACAAATGCGCTCACTCTGGAAGAACCATGGTACACTCCACAGGTTGGCTCCAAACGCCTGCCCAAGTCCCGTGTTGTAGCTGAAGCTACCGAACAGGCCCCAGAGGAGGGTGAAGAAACCAGCGGCATTCGTGATGCCGCACCAGTTTGGCTCATCGATGGCAAGAACGTTCCACATGATGCCGGTGTGGCCACCGGCACAGAGACCCCATTGGAGGATGAGGACGACGATGACGGGAGGTAGGAAGCGGAGAGGGCGCGTGACGAGGGAGAGGGATAGGAGAGGGGATGCGTGCGGTAGAGGAATCGGGAGACTACGGCCTGAGAGGAGTAGCAGGCCTTGGACGGCAACGTTCGCAGATCTAGCGGGCAGGCGGTGCAAGTCAGCGGAGGCAAGTATCAATGAGCAACGGTACTGACCTCACAACGTAGAGGGGACTCGAACGTATGACAGCACCCGGTTCCTCTTGGGTGATAGCAAGGAAGGCAGCGTTCATCGCGATGAGGCCGCAGAGGAACTTGAGCCCGTCCACGTAGCCCACACGGCGGGTCTCCTCGCCGCTAGCAACCAAGCTACCCGGCCGATTTCTGCTCTCAGCAGCCTCGCCCGAGCGCCTCTTCTCGTCCTCAGCCAACCATGCCAGGAGACCACCGTTCGAGTTTGAGCTTGCTACGTTGGGGATGAGGTAGCTGTGCTTCTCGTCCTCGGATGGTGTGCCCAGGTACGGCGTTGATGAACTCGCCGCCTGAGTGACGTGGACGTTGGACCCGCGCTTTGGATCGTAGGTGGAGTCGCCGTCTACCTCTGAAGCAAGCGTCGGGGTGGAGGAGGAAGGGGTGAGGAGGTTGGAGAGAGGGTGGGAGCGCTTGCCAGCTTGCATGGCCGCGTTTCCTGTGGGAGAGGCGGGCATGGATGGACGACGATAAGGGTTGTTGACACGGGAGTGAGGGGGGCTGTCCAAGCTGGAGCCTGGATAAAGAGGCTGGGATGGCGAAGCCTGGTCCTCGTCGTCGTCTGCCGGAGGAGGGGGGAGCGGGAAGGAGTGAGAGGACTTGTACCTCTCGAAAATGGGGGTGGGAGAGCCGGACCGCGGCTGGGGGAGGTGATTCTGGTTCTGTGCGTGGGCCATGATGCAGTTCAAGGTCTCAGCAAGATCAACGGCTGCCGTACGTCGTTTGGGGGGCTTCCCTTCGCACGAGATTTGATGCCGTCGCCGGTTTGGGCCAGAAACATCAGGATTGGGGCGAGCACGCCAAAATATTTGACTCCGTGCATTTTGGCGCCGGATGTATATGGAGGTATATGGAGGTAAATTCCACCCTAAATAGCGTTAGTTGGCTGTACCTAGTCTAAAGGGCACGGGCCTTCCTGTATCCACTCATTACTGCCGCTCTCCCCACTGCCG